>DF359645.1:74047-100323 GCA_000787875.1 Solanum virginianum
TATTGGTTATTATTTTGTCTCTATCGGAAAGGTTAGAATGGTTTATGGTTTATTGTGATGCTTCAAAGGTTGGTTTGGGGTGTGTATTGATGCAAAGTGGCAAAGTCATAACATATGCATCTTAGCAACAAAAGGTACATGAACGTAATTATCCCATCCATGATCTTGAATTTGCGGCCGTGGTATTTTCTTCGAAAATATGGCATCATTATTTATATGAGGTTCATGTAGATGTATTCACCAACCACAAGAGTCTCTAATATCTATTCACACAAAGGGATCTTAATTTGAGGCAAACAAGGTGGTTAGAAGTCCTTAAAGATTATGACATGAGTGTGCACCATCATCCCAACAAAGCTAACATTGTCGCCAATGCTCTAAGTAGAGTGTCCATGGAGAGTGTAGCTCATATTAATGATAGAAATAAGGAATTGGCTAGAGAAGTTCACCTGTTAGCTAGGTTGGGAGTTAGGTTGAATGAAGTTGAAAATGGAGGTGTGGTGGTTATTGATGGTTCCAAATCTTCTTTGATTAAAGAGGTCAAATCCAAACAAGACCTTAACCTCGCCTTGCTAAAATTGAAAGCTTCAGTGAAGGATGGTAGAGTGGAGGTTTCCTCCAAAGGGGGGGGGGATGGTCCTTAGATACCAAGGTAGGTCGGGTGTGCCTAATGTTGATGGGTTAAGGGATTTGATTTTGAAAGAGGCACATAATTCGTCCTACTCTATTCACCCCGAATCTACAAAGATGTATAGAGGCATGAGGGAAATGTACTAATAAGGTGGTATGAAGAGAGATATTGCCATGTTTATAGCCGGTTGCCACAATTGCCAACAAGTCAAAGCCAAACATCAAAGGCCATGTGGTCTAGTCCAAGACATAGAAATTCCTACTTAGAAGTGGGAAGAGATCAACATGGATTTTGTGATTGGTTGTCATGACCCAAGCCTAGGGCCTAGATGTGATACAATGTATGGGGAACCCGAAGGAATCCCAAACAAGCCTCTTAACATATCAAGCAGACATCCTTGGTCGCGGAAGCAAAATAAATACAATAAGAATCTCTATATCTTGGGCTAGGCCCCATACATCTCCCTCAAATCTCTATACATCTTTGTAGAATTGGGGTTAATAGAATAAGATGAATTATGGGCCTCCTTCAAGATTAATTCTCTCAAGTCATCCATATTTGGCATACACAATCTACCTTTGTACCTTAGGGCACCATCTCCCCCTTGGGAGAAACCTCCACTTTACCATCTCTTATCAAGACCTTCAATTCTAGCAAGGTGGGGTCAAGGTCTTGTTTTCCCTTTACCTCGTCAATCAAGGAAGATTTAGAACCATCAACAACTAGCACACCAATATTATCAACTTCATCTAAGCTAACCCCCAATCTAGCCAATCGGTGAACTTCTCTAGCCACCTCTTTGCCACCATCATGAACATGAGTTAGACTACCCATAGACACCCTACTTAGAGGATTGGCCATAACATTAGCTTTGCCGAGGTGATAATGCACACTCATATCATAATATTTAAGGAGTTCTAACCACCTTCTTTGTCTCAAGATAAGATCTTTTTGTGTGAACACATATTGGAGACTCTTGTGGTCGGTAAACAGATCAACATGAACCCGGTACAAGTAGTAACACCAAATTTTCAAAGCAAATACCATGGCCGCCAATTCAAGATCATGGGTGGGATAATTCTTCTCATACACCTTAATTTGTCTAGAGGCATATGCTATCGCCTTACCACTTTGCATCAAAACACACCCCAAACCAATTCTTGAGGAATCACAATATACAACAAACCCTTTCAGGGGTCGTGACAGCTTTGTGACTGACTTCAATCTGTCAAGCATTGTCAAAGTTCACACAAACAGCATATTAAATAGTAACAATAATCTCAACGAGAGACAAGATAGGAGTGGAGACAAGCTTATCTTTCAAAGTTTAGAAACTCTTTTCACATTCATTTATCCACACAAATTTTGCCTTTTTTTGTGTTAACTTAGTCATAGGAGAAGCAATAGAAGAGGTACCATTTACAAACCCCCGATAATAACCCTCCAAACCCAAGAAAATTCTAATGTTTGATGGAGTCAAAGGTCTAGGCCAATTTCTAATCACCTCAATTTACTTAGGATCCACCTTAATGCCATTACCCAACACCACATGTCCTAGAAAAGCAACATCTTTCAACAAAAACTCACATTTTTTCATATGTAGCATACAACCTTTCCTCCCTCAAGATTTGCAACACCACCCTCAAGTGATTCACATGCTCCTCTTTACTATGGGAATAAATCAGGATATGATCAATAAAAACCACCACAAACAAGTCAAGGTAGAGTTTAAAGACCCTATTCATAAGATCCATAAATATAGTCGACGCATTAGTCAACCCAAAAGACATAACCACAAACTCAAAGTGCCCATACCTAGTCCGAAAAGCCTTCTTAGGAATGTCACTCTCCCTCACTTTCACTTGGTGATACCCGAACCGAAGATCAATCTTAGGGAACGTATTAAGTTGTCGGTAATCAATGCCCATTCTAAGAGAACCATCCTTTTTCATTGCAAACAACACTGCTGCACCCCAAGGTGACTTATAAGGCCTTATAAAACCCTTCTCCAACAAATCCCTCAATTGCTCCTTCAACTCCGCTAGGGCCATATGGTAAAGGGGAATAGAAATGGGTTGACTATCGAGAAGGAGTTCTATATCAAAGTCTATTTCCCTTTCGGGAGAAACACTAGGAAGCTTATTGGGAAAGACATCAAGGAACGCATTAATTATTGGAACTAACTCAATAAGAAAGACCTTGGACTCAACATCCCTAACTCTCATAAAATGATAGAGAAAATCCTTAAAAATCAACTTTTGGGCTTTAAGGCAAGAAATAAATCTACCTTTGACACCTATCATAACTTTCCACTCAAGGACGGGTTCATTAGGAAATTGAAATTTAACCCTATGGGTTCTACAATCAATAGAAGCATAATATGCATGCAACCAATCTATCCCAAGAATGATATCAAAATCCACTATATCTAACTCAACAAAATCACTAGGCAAAATTTTATGCAAGATAAACACGAGATAATTTCTATAGACTCTTTTAGCAAAAATGGACTCACCAATGGGGGTAGAAACTTCATAAGGTTCACACAACAATTAGGGATTAACATGAAGCTTTTTGGCAACAAAAAGAGTAATATAAAAAAAGAGTAGCACCGGGGTTTATCAATGCATACACATCAAAATCAAAAAAACTTTAAATATCCATAATGACATGGGGCACCTTATCTACCGCTTGTCTCCCTTGAAGAGCATAGAATCTATTTATCCTTAGAGCACCCCCTTGTTGGCCTCCTCTCCCCTTTTGACCTACATTTGCACCTTGGCCTTATGGACGACTATCTCTATCTTTGTTGTGAACACGAGGATAATAAATCACCTTATGATCCACTTCTGTACAACCATATCAAGCATTAGAGTTCTTCAAACATGGGCCATTATGGCTCCTACCACATCTTTGGCATATAGGGTTACACATTACACCACCACCACCTTGGAACCTTAGGTTGTCATTAGGAAACCACCTATGAGGAGCATTGGAAGACCCTTGGCCTTGGAACTTGTGGACTTGAGGAAACTGGCCAACCTTGGAATTTTGGAATTCACCTTCAAAATGAGCCCTCTTGGACTCACCACTTCTTCTCTTTCTAATCTTTTCCCCCTCTAGTTGTTCGGCATACGTCATGAGATGGGATAAATCCATATCGCCTATTAGTATGATGGTATAACGCTCCTCATTTACTAAGTCAGATACACCCCATAAAACTTGTTTATCCTTGATCTCAACTCAGCAACAAATTATGGGGCATACTTGGAGAGTTGGTTAAACTTGAGGGCATACTCCCTCACACTTATGGAATCTTGCTTAAGGTTCATAAACCCCATCATTTTAGCCTCTCTTCGTTTGATAGGAAAGAACCGGTTAAGGAATATGACTTTGAACTCCTCTCAAGGAATAACATCATTATCTCTCCTCTCCGACCTACATTATGTGAAGCAAATTTGAGCCTTCCCTTTGAGTTGATTGGCCAACAACTCTGCCTTTTCCTCTAAATTGACCCCCATAATATATAGCACTTTCTACACCTCATCGATGAACTCTTAGGGATCCTCATCCGACTCGGATCCATGGAACTTCGACGGGTTCATTCTAGTGAAGTACCTCACCCTAGAAGCCATCGTGGGAGCATGAGGGGCTTGGACCCCTTGGTGAATTTGGTTTGTCATAGCACGAGCCAACATTGTAATAGCATCCTGGAACTTATCTTGGGCCATTCCTCCACCTTGAGAAGCGGGAAAGGCTAGTTGCTCTTTGGGTATACGGGCTCTCCTTAGTCTTCCTCTAGGAATTGGCATGATCTAGAAGAGCAAAGAGCATTCGTTAGCGAAAAATCCTTAGACTTACATCTAAAGCACGGTATAGACCATGAAGAAGGGAAACATTTCCTAAAATGCCTCATAGCCTCACACTCATAGTTGTGGTGCACTTCACAACCATGAATAAGACTCTAATCGACGTGGTATATTGGATTACGAGGACCATTAATAACCTAGTGCTCTGATACCAAGTTTTTCACGACCCAACCCTAGGACCTAGACGTGACATAACAAATGAGGAACCCAAAGGAACCCCAAACAAGCCTCTTACCATATCAAGCACAAATCATTGGTTGCATAAGCAAAATAAATACATCAAGAGATATAAATAAGGGAAACAGGACTAAGAGAAGTCTTTGATAATCATAAAATACACAAGAGTCAAGGTCATCGCATAAGTATATCAATTATTCCGACAACACCTCTAACATAGATTGGAGCGAGGGCTAAGACACTTTCCAGGCTCACCCTTATAGTATTAAGTGTTCAATATAAAAAGATATCAAATTGTAAGAGTAGCATAGCTAGTGTCCCTAGACTTGAGGACTCACCAAAGCTTATTTTTGAAATGCCAAAACTAGCCATATGGAGGGTGATCGAGAGGTGCTTTGGTTCCTACATGGTAACAACATGAAGGCATAGAGTATATGTTAGTACTTTTGGATGTACTAAGTATGTCGGATGCAATGCAACATGATATAAGCCAACATAGTCAAAATGCATAGTCATAAGCAATGGATAGGTATAATATAAATATGGCATGCATGATCAATGCTTGAGGTAAAGCATGCTTGTAAATCATATAACTTGCAAATATAGTTTACATGTGTGGGAAGAGACCATAACCAACATAGACCAAGCAAACTATTACTTAAAATCCAAGAAATGTCTCCCTCTTGGAAGGTAATTGAGGTATCCACCCCTCAAAATGGTGGTATGGGCATTTCACCCCTTAATAAGGTGGTTGAGGTATCTATCCCTCAACATGGTAGTATGGGCATATCACCCCCAACAAGGTGGTCAAAGTACCGACCCCTCAACATGGTAGTATAGGCATATCACCCCCCAACAAGATGGTCAAGGTATCTACCCCTCAACATTGTAGTATGGGTATGTCACCCCCTAACAAGGTGGTTGAGGTATGTCACCTCCTCAACAAGGTGATTGGGTATGTCACCCCCCAACAAGGTGTGGTAAACTTTTAACATTATAGATACTTTTTATGAATTTAATGCATACATATAATCCCTTAATCATCATAAAGTCACTTGACTTATAAACCATGTAGTAGTTCATCAATAACTTGAGAATCATTATCAAGACATTTTATCAAACACTTGGTGGGTGTGTAATGCTAGTTCAAAATCATGCGATTCAAGAGTGAAATAATATGAGAAAACTCAATGTAAATCAATCTACCAACACATAGTAAAATCTCATGTGTGATACCTTGAAATCCATCATCAAATCTCATAATATATCATAGTTTTATAGCTCAAATCATGCATAGTCTCAATAGGTAAAACCAATTCATACTATAAGCTTAAAATAGATAGACATGCATAATGAATCAACATTTTGTAAAACCCCAATATAATTTATAATCAAAATTTATAATAAGAGATATACATAGATGATACAACTTGAAAACATGCAATTTTCATATAAAGGGAGATTGGGCTCCATGGTGAAAGGACCCAATGGATGAAACCTACATACCTTAAACTTGGGTTTTCTTGATATGAACTTGAAGGAGACTTGAAGCATGAATGGAGTTCTTGGGATCTGAAATTAAGCTTGGGACACTTGAATTTTGGTAAGTATTGAAGAGGGTTTTGAGTGATGTAGAGTTGAAAAAATGGCTCAGTGTAGGTGTTTTTACGCATAAGTGTACATGGGGCTATGGCCCCCAAAACCCTTGGGTTAAAATGAAAAACTAAGGAAAAACATACACTAGTACACATCTGGTCCATGACATAGACCCATCACAAAGGACAGAATTACACTAATCTGCGCCCAGTCCGCGTCATGGTCTGGTCGTGAATGCACACTAATAAGAAAATTTTGTGAAAATTATATTTCACTATAGGTTCTCTAAAATTGGGGTTATACCCATTTCCCACTAAATTTTACCCCTTGATCGAGAATATGAAGTCGAATTTTCGATATCACGCATGAATTTTGAGATATATGAAACTTACGATTTCTAACATTTTTGAAGCACATTTTTAAGGGCATTTTGGGGCATTTCATTGGTTTGCCAAGGACTAGAAATCACTTTGATTCTATTTGGGTTATTGTTGATAAAATAACAAAATCGGCTCACTTTCAACTAGTTAAAACAACATATGGTGCTGAAAATTATGTCAAGCTGTATATTCATGAGTTGGTTAGGTTGCATGGGATACCATTTTCTATTATTTCAGATCATGGTCTTCAATTCACTTCTCACTTTTGGTTATCCTTACAAAAGGTTCTTGGTACCAAAGTCAAGCTTAACATGGCTTTTCATCCTCAAACAGATGGTCAAGCCGAAAGGACAATTCAATTTTTTGAGAATATGTTTAGGACTTGTGTTTTGAAATTAAAGCATAGTTGGGATAAACATCTTCCACTCATTGATTTTGCTTACAACAATAGATATCACTCTAGTATTGGAATGGGTCTCTTTGAAGCTCTATATGATAGGCTTTGTAGATCCTCGATTAGGTGGTTTGATGTAGGGGAAAATGCCTTAATAGGTCAAGATTTGGTCATAGAGGCTTTGGAAAAGGTGAGGTTAATAAGGGAGATATTGAAGATGGCTCAAAGTAGAAAAAAGCCCTACTCTGATGTGAGGAGAAGAGATTTTGAGTTTAATGTTGATTATTAGGTGTATTTGAAAGTCTCACCCATGAAGGGCGTGGTCCAGTTTGGCAAGAAAGGAAAGTTGAGCCTAAAGTTTGTAGGGCCTTATAGAATTTTGAGGAGACTAGGTAAGGTTGCCTATAAATTGGAGTTGCCTACGGAGATGAGTATGGTTCATTCGATCTTCCATATATCTATGTTGAGGAAGTGTGTCAGTGACCCAAGTTCTATAGTGCCTTTGGAAGTTGTAGGTGTTTTAGAAGATAACTTGACCTATGAGGAGGTCCGAGTGGAAATATTAGATAGGCAAGTGAAGAGGCTGAGAAACCAAGATGTGGCATCCATCAAAGTCCTTTGGAGGAATCAACAAGTCGAAAGTGCCACTTAGGAAGCTGAAGCAGACATGAAGAAGCAATATTCGTACCTCTTTCACTTTATTCAAGCCAAAGGTAACAAATTAAATCATATCTGCAATGTCAAGTCTAAAGTTTAAGCCCTTAAGTCATTTTTGGATGCATAAATGTTCATGGTAACAAGATTAGGTGATTTTTAATATATATGTTTGAAACTTTTGAGAATATTGTTTAAGTGCATAGATTGAATTCATGTTAGGCTAAAAGTTTTCTAATCACTCCTATTACATATATTTCCTTAACATTTGAGGAGGAATGTTCCCAAGGGAGGGATAATGTAATATCTCTCAGGTGCGTCAAAAAAATCTACTATAGTATATTTCTTGGATATCTCAAAATCCATGCATGATTTCACAAATTTGACTTCATGTTCAGTTCTAGGGGACAAAATTGTGTAGGAAAGGAGTAGTCTTCAATTTTTAGATGATCCATAGTGAAAAATAATTTTTTGAGTGATTCGGGGCTTAACTAGAAAAGTATACGACCTGTTCGCGTCGCGGACTTGTCGGCAAATACTGCAAAAATGGCGTAAACCCACTCCTGGGCAAAAATAGGGAAAAAATTAAACTTCGCGTGAAAATGTACTACTCTGTAACAAGTCCGCATCGTGGACTTATTGAAATGCCCCACATGTGCTTCGAAAAGGCCACAATCGTAATTTTCATATATCTCAAAACCGCGTGCGATATCAAAAATCTGACTTCATATTCTTGACAAGGGGAAAATTGAGTGGGGAATGGGTATAACCCAGATTTTAGAAGACCCGTAGCAAAAAATAATTTTCGCAAATTTTCAACAAAATAGTGTTGGTCCTTGCCCAAGCCACGACATGCTTGGGGCGCGGAGTAGTGTAAATGTTGCCTCACGTTGGGTCCATGTCGCACCAAGGACGTGGACTAGTATAAGTTTTTCCTTGGTTTTTCTATTTCGACCATGGGCATTGGGGTCATACGCCATACCCATTTAGACGTAAAATCACTCATACTTAGCCATGCTTCAACTCTATATCACTCAAAATCCTCTCACGAACCTCTCCAAGACTTTACCAAATATCTCATTCAAATATAAGGATCTGTTATTTATCTATGGTATGAGCCTTGACTTCAAAATCCTCTCACGAACCTCTCCAAGACTTTACCAAATATCTCATTCAAATATAAGGATCTCAATCACAACTTTGGGACTCAAGGATTCAATCCAAGCCTCAAGTTTTCTTCAAGCTCATCTCAAGAAAACCCAAGGTATGTGGGTTTCATCTATTGGATCCTTTCACCCATGGAGCCCAATCTTTCTTTTTATGAAAAATTGCATGATTTCAAGTTGTATTACCTATGGGTATCTCTTTTTATGAATTTTGAATGAAAGTTATGCTGGGTTTTTATTAAGTATTATTGATTATACATGAATATCTATTTTAAACTTATACTATGAGTTGATCTTTGTCTATTGAGACTATGCATGATTTAAGCTATAAAAAGCTATAAACTAAGATGAAATTTTGAGTTGAACTTCATGATACTCATGAAACAACCCTAAAAAGTGCCCCAAAAATATGCCTCAAAAGTACCCAGAATCGTAATTTTCATATATCTCAAAATTCATGCGTTTTATCAAAAATTTGACTTTATATTCTTGATCAGGGGGTCAAATATAGTGGGAGATAGGCCTAACTACCATTTAAGAGCAACCATATCAAAATTTGGAAATCACATGAGGTTTCCGTGCCCCTAGCACGAAACGCCAAGGGCGCGCTAAAGTGTATTTTGTGCACTATTTTTCTATCTTGGTTCAAGACTTTTAGATCTTGAGCCTAAGTGTTCCCATGCGTGCAAACACTTATACCTAGCCATATTTCACCCTTATATCACATAAGACATTCCCCAATACCCATTCAAACACTTAGATAAATATTTCACTCCTAATTTCAAGTCTCAAGTCTCCATTTCCAATTTTCTTTAAGGATTCTCCAAAGTCAAGGTATGTGGGTTTCTTTCATTGGTTCCTTTCACCCATGATGCCCAAGCTTTCATTTACCTAAATTTGTATGATTTAAAGTTGATTTACTCATGAGTTTTACATATTATGAATTTTACTGCACACTATGTTAGGGTTTATGCAATTGAGATTGTTTTAGCATGTTTTGAGCTATGACTCTAAAATCTACTGTGAGATTTGATAAAGTTTTTTGATGTATATTTATTGAGGGTGTTACCAAGTATCTATGGATGGTGTTAGAATAAATTTTCTAGCATGGTTCCACTCTTGAATTGCATGATTTTATACTAGAACTGCACACCCACCAAGCGTTTGATAAAACGTCTGGTTATGGTTTCTTGAGCAATTGAAGGTCCAATGCATGTCTTATAAGTTGAATGACTATATGATGATGAAAAAATATATGTGTATGGTCTTCTTGTATATAGTGTTGGAAATTTACCATGCCTCAATCACCAAGGGTGGTAGGGTAAGACGATCCACCAACTATGTCGAGGGGTTTGTACCTCGGTCCCCAAGGGTGGTAGGGTCAGATGATCCACCAACCTTGTCAAGGAGTTTGTACCTTAATATCTATGTCAGGGGGTTTGTACCTCGGTGACCAAGGGTGGTAGGATGTAACGATCCACCAACCAATTGATGGGATTGGTACCTCAGTCACTAAGGGTGGTTTGGTGAGATGATCCACCAATATATGATGGTCTTTTCTTATACATATATTATGTTTTATATAAGCATGATTTACTACATAACATCTCACATGCATGCCATATTATTATGCTACTCATTGCCTATGCTTATGCATTTCAATTATGTTATGTACTCTCTTTTTTAATTGTATACATTGACTATGAGGGTGAGTTCGGTTGCTTGTATTAGCTCCCACTATTATCTATGTAGTAGAGGTGTTTTTGGACATGTTATTTATCTATGGTATGAGCCTTGACTCTCTTGTTTCTTGATGTTTATGATATGAAAGTTTCCCTTAGTCCTTTTGCCCTTGTTTCTAATCCTTTTTGTCATTTACTTGCTTCCACGACCAAGGATATGTGATGATATATTAAGAGGCTTATTTGGGATCCCTTCGGGTGCCCCATTCGCTATGTCATGTCTAGGCCCTAGGGTTGGGTCATGACAAACTTGGCATCAGAGCACTAGGTTGTTAGATCCTTGGAGTACAACACACTATGTCGATTAGAGTCTTATTCATAGTTGTGTTGTGCACCATAACTATGAGTAAGAGGCTATGAGACATTTTAGGAAAGGTTTCCCTTCTTCATATTCTAAGTTGTGCTATAGAGTTAAAGTAAGGTTTGCCCCCCTAACGATTGTTCTTGGCTATGCTAGATCATGCCTAACGCAAGACGAAGAAGAGCCCGTACACCCGTGGAGCAACTGGCTCATGGAGAGCTTTGGGACGCTCTCACCTTGCTTGCACAAGTTGTGGCTAATCAAGCTAATGAAGGGGCCCAAGCTGCTCATGCTCCTACATCGGCATCTCAGGTGAGAGACTTCATGAGGATGAATCCCCCGAGAAGTCTATGGGTCTAAGGAAGATGAGGACCCTCAAGGGTTCATTAATGAGGTCTACAAGGTGTTGGCTATCATGGGTGTAAGGTAAGAAAATAAGGCAGAGTTGGCGGCCTACCAACCCAAAGGGGTGGAAAAAATATTGTACAATCAATGGAAGGATGGGAAAGAAATCAACAATATGGTGCTTTGGGAGGAGTTCAAGGCAACTTTCCTTAATTAGTTCTTCCCTCTTAAGCTTAGGGAAGCTAAATTGGTAGAGTTTATGAATTTGAAACAAAGATCTATGAATGTGAGGGAGTACGCCCTCAAATTCAACCAACTTTCAAATTATGCTTCACACTTGGTTATCGATTCAAGGTCTAGAATGAACAACTTTATGATGGGTCTGTCCAACTTGGTGAGTGAAGAATGTCTATCTGCTATGTTTATTAGTGACATGGAGTTGTCCCGTTTGATGACTTATGCCAAACAAATAGAGGAGGAGAAATTGAGGAAGAGGAGGGGTCATGAGGCCAAGAGGGCATGTCTTATAGGAAAGTTCCACGGTTGCAAGGGTGGCCAGTTCCACCAAGGCCAAGGGTCTTCTCGTGCTTCTAATAGGGGGTTTGCCAATGACTTCCCAAGGGCCCAAGGTATTGTTGTTCTGGTTCCTAATGATGTGTCTCTAAGATGTGGTAAGGGTCATAGGAGCCCATGCTTGAGAGACACTAATGCATTTTATGGTTGTCGGGAAGTGGGTCACAAAAAAGTTGATTTCCCTCGTGATTGTAACAAGGGTATGGATGTTCGTCATCAAGGTCGAGATACCAATGTAGTTCCTTTGGGTAGAGGTGGTCAACAAGGTGGTGCCCCAAGGCGCAATCCATTTTATGCTCTACATGGGAGGCAAGGGGTTGATGAGGTTCTCGATATTGTTATTGGTATATTAAAAGTCTTTGATTTTGATGTGTATGCGTTGATAGACCAAGGTGCCACTCTTTTGTTACTCCTCTTATTGCCGAAAAGGTTTATGTTGAGCCCGAATTGTTGTGTGAGTCTGATGAAGTGTCTACTCCTATTGGTGCATCTATTATTGCTAAAAAGGTCTATAGAAATTGTCCCATTTACATCTTGTATAAAATATTATCTTGTGATCTTGTTGAGTTGGATATAGTTGTTTTTGATGTCATTCCTCTAAAAAGTCTATAGAAATTATCCCGTGTTCAAATTGCATAGAGTCTTACCTTGTGATTTTGTTTAGTTAGATATGGTGGATTTTGATGTCATTCCTAGGATGGATTGGTTGCATGCATATTATGCCTCTATTGATTGTAGAACTCGTAGGGTCAAATTTCAATTCCCAAATGAACCCATCCTAAAGTGGAAGAGTCGTGATGTGGTGGTCAAGGGTAGGTTGATCTCTTGCATTAAAGCCCGTAAGTTAATCTCTAAGGAGTGTCTTTATCATCTTGTGAGGGTTAGGGATGTGGAGTCCAAAGTCCTTCCCATAGAGCCGGTTCCAGTTGTACATGAGTTTCTTGATGTCTTTTCAAATAACCTTCCTAGTGATTCTCTCGAAAGGGAAATAGATTCTAGTATAGACCTCCTTTTAGATACTCAACCCATTTCTATTCCCCCATATCGTATGGCCCTAGCAGAATTAAAGGAGTTGAAGGAGTAATTGACGAACTTATTAGAGAAGGGTTTTATTAGGCCTAGCCAATCATCTTGGGGTGCACCGGTGTTGTTTGTGAAGAAAAAAGGATGGGTCTCCTAGAATGTGTATTGACTATCGACAACTCAATAGGGTCACCAAAAAGAATAAGTATCCTCTTCCAAGAACTTTGAAGGTGTCACCCATGAAGGGTGAGGTTCATTTTAGTAAGAGGGGCAAGTAGAGTCCTTCATATGTGGATCCTCTTCCAAGAACTAATGATTTGTTTGACCAATTGCAAGGGGTTAGCCACTTCTCTAAGATTGATCTTCGGTCCAGGTATCATCAAGTAAAGGTGAGGAAGTGTGACATTCCCAAAATGACTTTCCTAACTAGGTATGGGCATTATGCATTAGTGGTTATGTCTTTTGGGTTAACCAATGCACCGGCTATCTTCATAGATCTAATGAATAGGGTCTTTAAACCCTACCTTGATTCGTTTGTTGTGGTCTTCATTGATGATATTTTGATCTATTCTCATAGTGAGGAGGATTATAGGGGTCATTTGAGGGTTCTTCAGGGATCTTATGAATACGGTCTTTAAACCCTACCTTGATTTGTTTGTTTTGGTTTTCATCGATGATATTTTGATCTACTCTCTCAGTGAGGAGGAGCATGTGGGTCATTTAAGGATGGTGCTACAAATATTGAGGGAAGAGAAGTTGTATGCCAAGTATGAAAAGTGTGAATTTTGGTTTAAAGAGGTTGTTTTCCTAGGTCATGTGGTGTCGGGGGATGGTATTAAGGTGGATCCTAAAAAGAAGGATGTAATTAGAAATTGGCCTAGACCATTGACCCCTCGGATATTAGGAGCTTTTTGGGCCTATCGGGTTACTATTGGAGGTTTGTGAATGGGTTCTTTTCTATTGCTTCTCCCATGACCAAGTTGACTCAAAAGAAAGCCAAATTTGTGTTGACCAAGTAGTGTGAAAGGAGTTTCCAAACGTTGAAAGATAAACTTATGTCCGCTCCTATATTGTCACTACCGGATGGGCTAGAGGGGTTTGTTGTGCATTATGATGCTTCTAGAGTTTGTTTGGGTTGTGTTCTAATGCAAAATGGCAAGGTGATAGCCTATACTTCTAAACAACTCAAGGTGCATGAAAAAAATTATCCTACTCATGATCTTGAACTAGCCGCCATGGTATTTACATTAAAAATTTGAACTCCACTAGAACCATTCTATATAGTGGAATAGAGATAGGCTGAGTATCAAGGAGAATATTGATCCAAAATCAATCTCCCTATCAGGAGAGTCTTCACTGATCATAAGAGCCTCCAATATGTCTTCACTCAAAAAGTTGTCAACTTGAGGCAAAGACAGTGGCTAGAACTCCTTAAGGACTATGATATGAGTGTGCATTATCATCCCGGTAGGGCTAATATGGTGTTGGATGCTTTGAGTAGGGTGTCTTTTGGTAGCCTAGCTCATGTTAGTGTTGGGGGCATAGAGGTAGGTAAGAAGGTCCATTGGTTAGCTAGATTTGGATTTAGGTTAGAAGAGGTTGATAATAATGGTGTTATTAATGATGGTTCTAAATCTTCATTGGTTAATGAGCTAAAAGCAAAGCAAGATCTTGATTCCTCCTTGTTAGAATTGAAGGCCATAGTGAAAGAGGGCAAGGAGGAGGTTTTCTCCCAAGGGGGATATGGTACCCGTAGATACCAAGGTAGATTGTGTGTATCTTGCGTTGATGGCTTGAGAGAAAAGATCCTTGATGAGGCCCACAATTCTTCTTATTCTATTCACCCCAGTTCTACCAAAATGTATAGAGATTTGAAGGATGTGTATTGGTGGGGAGGCATGAAGAAGGACTTTACCAAATTTGTTTTCGGTTGTCATAGTTATAAACAAGTCAAAGTCGAGCACCAAAGGCTGAGTGGCCTAATCCAAGACATAGAGATTCCAACTTGGAAGTGAGAGGGGATTGATATGGATTTTGTGGTTGGGTTGCCCAAGACTAGAAAGGGTTTTGATTCTATTTTGGTTGTGGTTGATAGGATGACAAAATCGGCTCACTTTCTATAGGTTAAGACCATCTATGGGGCTGAAGATTATGCTAGGTTGTACATTTATGACTTTGTGAGGTTACATAGGGTTCCCTTATCCATCATATCAGTTTGTGGTGCTCAATTTACTTTACTTTTTTAGAGGCCGTTTCAAAGGTGTCTTGGTACAAGAGTTAAACTTAGTATGGCCTTTCACCCTCAAACGAATGGCCAAGCCAAAAGAACTATCCAAACACTTGAGGATATGCTTAGGGCTTGTGTATTGGAGCTTAAGGGTAGTTGGGATGATCATCTTCCATTTATTGAGTTTGCCTATAACAATAACTATCATTCTAGCATCGGTATTGTCCATTTTGAGGCCCTCTATGGTAGACGTTGTAGATCATTGATTGGGTGATTTAAGGTTGGAGATGTGGCCTTTTTGGGACAAGATATAGTTATGGAGGCTCTTGAGAAGGTTAGGATGATTAGAGAAAGGTTGAAGACGGGGCAAAGTCACCAAAGTTCCTATGCCTATGTGAGCAGAAAGGATCTTGAATTCAAAGTTGGTGATTGAGTTTATTTGAAGGTGTCACCCATGAAGGGTGAGGTTCATTTTAGTAAGAGGGGCAAGTAGAGTCCTTCATATGTGGATCCTTATAGGGTAATGAGGAGGATTAGCAAGGTAGCTTATGAGTTGGAATTGCCTAGTCAGATGGACTTGGTTCATCAGGTCTTTCATGTAACGATGTTGAAGAAATGTGTAGGAGACCCTAATGTTATTGTGCTCTTGATGTTGTAGGTGTTGTTGAAGACAATTTTACCTATGAAGAGGTTTCGGTTCAGATTTCTGATAGACAAGTGAAGAGATTGAGAAACAAAGATGTGGTTTCCGTTAAAGTCCTTTGGAGGAATCAACAAGTTGAGGGTGCTACTTGGGAGGCCGTGGAGGACATGTAATAGCGACATCCTTACCTTTTCCACTCCACTCAAGCCTAAGGTATTGATCTAAATCCTTTATATGATCTCAGGTCTTAAGTTCATCCCTCATGTCATTAGATACATTTATGTTTAGATTGAAAAATACATAATGATTATAGACTTATGTTGAGGTTTTTGAAATGATGTTTAAGTGCATTGTTGTATCTTTATGTTGGTTGTAATTTTCATGTTTCATCTCTCATATACATTTCTTTGACATTCGGGGACGAATGTTCCCAAGGGGGAGATATTGAAACGACCTCAAACTGTGCCTTGGAAGTGCCCGGAATCGTAATTTTCATATATCTCAAAATCCATACATGATATCAAAAATCCGAATTCACATTCTTGATCAGAGGGTCAAATTGAGTATGTAATGGGTCTAACTCTGATTTAAGAGCAACCGTATCAAAATTTGGAAATCACAAAATGTGATTTCCAGAGAGATTTCTGCGCCCCTGTCAAGATGTGCCAAGGGCGAGCTAAAGTGTATTTTGTGTGCATTATTTTTCTATCTTGGTCTAAAACTTTGGGTCTTGGGCCTAAGTGTTCTTATGCGTGAACACACCTATACTTAGCCATATTTCACCTGCATATCAGACAAGACATTCCGTAATACCCATTCAAACACTTAGACAAATATTTCACTCCTAATTTCAGATCTCAAAACTCATCTGGATCTTAAGATTCTCATTCAAGCTTCAAGTCTCCATTTTGAATCTTCTTCAAGGATTCTCCAAAGTCAAGGTATGTGGGTTTCTTTCATGGGTTACTTTCATCCATGATGCCCAAGCTTTCTTTTACCTAAATATGCATGATTTTAATTTGATTTACTCATGGGTCTTACTTATTATGAATTTCACTGCATACTATATTCAGATTTATGAAATTGTGATTGTTTTAGCATGTTTTGAGCTATGAATCAAAGATCTATTGTAATATTTGATGAAGGGTTTTGATGTATATTGCTTGAGGATATTACCAAGTATCTATTGATAGTTTTACACTAATTTTTCTAGCATAACTCCACTCTTAAATTGCATAGTTTTACACTAGCACTACACACCCGCCAAGTATTTGATAAAATGTTCGGTTATGGTTTCTTCAGGAATTGAAGGTCCAATGCATATCTTATGAGTTGAATGACCATATGATAATGAAAGGAACATATGTGTATAATATTCTTCTATATAGTGTTGGACATTGACCATGCCTCAATCACCAAGGGTGGTAGGCTGAGATGATTCACCAACCATGTCGAGGGGTTTCCACCTCGGTCACCAAGGGTGGTAGGGTGCGACGATCCACCAACCATGTCAAGGGTTTTGTACTTTTATAACCATATTGGGGGGGTTCATACCTTGGTCACCAATGGTGGTAGGGTGCGATGATCCACTAACCAATTAATGGAGTTGGTATCTCAATCACCAAGGGTAGTAGGGTGAGATGATCCACCAATATATGATGGTCTCTTCTTACACATTTATTATGTTCTATATAAGCATGACTACTACATAGCATCTCACATGCATGCCATATTGTTATATGCTACTCATTGTCTATTCTTATGCATTTTGATTATGTTACTTATCTCTTGTTGCATTGCATCCTACATACTTAGTACATTCAAATGTACTAATGCATACTCTATACCTACATGATGTCACCATGTAGGAACTGGAGCACCGTTTGATCATCCTCCTGCTCCATGTGGCTAGTATGATATCTCTCAAGCTTATGGGTGAGTCCTCTATTCCGGGGACATTGGTCTATGTTCTTATGCTATGTATTGCTACTCTATTTCTTTATTGTATACTTTGACTATGAGGGTGAGCACGGTTGCTTGTCTTGGCCCCCATTATTATCTATGTAGAAGAGATGTTGTTAGACATGTTAGATATCTATACTATGAGCCTTGACTCTCTTGTTTCTTGATGTTAATGATATGAAAGTTTCCCTTAGTCCCTTTGCCCTTATTTCTAATCCTTTTTGACATTTACTTGCTTCCGTGGCCAAGGATGTGTGATGATATGTTAAGAGGCTTGTTTGTGGTTCCTTTCAGGTGCCCCATTCACCGTATTGCATCTAGGCCCTAGGCTTGGGTCGTGACAACTCAATTTGGGGTTTTACTATAATATTGGTTGGTCTATTTTGGATTGATTTACTTATCTTGTTATACTCTTGAGTAGCATGATTTTGAACAAGCATCATGTGCCCACCAAGTGTTTGATGAAATTACATGACAAGAATTCTCTAGTTATTTACATGATTTACAAGTTAAGTGACTTCATAATGATTAAGGGCTTCCAACCATGTATTAAATTCATGAAAAGTATCTATGATTTTACAAGTATCAAGTTGTGCCCTATTTCAAGATTTTTACCTCTTCTGCGCCATTCATGTTATTACAAGGGTTCATTATTATTATTTTTGTGTTTCAAGTTATGCTCACCATTAGCGGTCAACATGTTTTAAGAGCTACTCATGTCATGTTTCATGTCTTTTACAAGTTCTTAAACTTATGATTATTTCAAGTATTAGTGGGATTACACTTAGCACCGATTGAGTACTTTAGATGGGGGCTCGACCCAAGGGGTCCTTATATAAAGTCTTTAGTCTCTAACTATTTACCAGCATAGGATTATACTTTACCCTTGCTATACTAGTGGATCCATGTAGTGTAATTTTACATGTTTATAATGTTTGGTTTGCCATGGCAAGTAGACCACACCTAGCCGGAGGGTGTCATGCTCGTCCACCTAGCTGGGAGGTGTCATGCCTATCCACCTAACCAAGGGGTTGTCATGCCTTGGATTCCATGTTGTAGCTACTTGGTCTATGTTAGTTAAGGTCAATTATGCACTATACAAGAGAATGTTTTACAAACATGTTTTATTACAAGCATTCATCATGAATGCCATGTTGAGATTATTTATATCCATTGCTTATGATTATACATTTTGAATATATCGGCTTATGTATTTGTTGTATTGCATCCCGTATACTTAGTACATTCAAACTTACTAATGCATATACTATAGCAACATGATATCACCATGTAAAGACTGGAGCTCCATTTGATCATCCTCCTCCACATGGCTTGTATGATCCTTTGAAGCAAGCTTTGGTAAGTCATCAACTCCGAGGACAATATATACTTATTTCATGCTATCATGATACTCTTCCTTTATGGTGAACACTTGTTATTATGAGGGTGAGCCCGAGGAGTATTTTGGCCCCCGCTCCATTCTAAATGAAGAGATCTTGTTGGACATTCTTTGTTTATGCTTTGAAGATTGACTCTTCTTACATTTCTATGTTTAGGAAACATTTCTCTTAGTCCCATTTCCCTTTTATCAAATGATTTTTTTATGTCTATTTTACATCCGGACCTAAGGATGTGTGCATGTTACAATCAAGAGGCTTGTTTAGGTTATCTTCAGACTTCCCATTCATCGTGTCACATCTGTGCCCTAGGCTTGGGTCCTAACAAACTTGGTATTGGAGCACTAGGCTGTTAATGATCCTTTGAAATTTGACATATCAGATCGATTAGAGTCCTATTCATGGTTGTGAAGCGTACCACGACTATGACTGAGAGGCAATGAGGCATTTTAGGTAATGTTTCACTTCTTCATAATCTATGTAGTGTGGCAGAGCTAAGTCTCCTAAGGATTATTACTGAGCCCTAACCATTATGTTTCAGAATATGTCTCAAGCTGTTCAAAATGGTGGATAGGACGGTAACCATCTCTCACTTGAGGATCAACTTCCCAATAGTGACCTGCCAAATGCAGAGGTTTGCGATGCTCAATGGCTATTGGCCAAGGTCGTAATCGCTCAACTCAATCAACAAGTGGGTGCCCCTGAAACTTCAAAGGATTAAAGAGGGGAAGGGAAGGCTAAGAGAGCCCGAGTTGAAGGTGCTTCATCTTCTACTAGCCTACCGTGCCCAAGTACAAAAAGAAAAGGATCCCTTTTACCACATGTCAAGGGTGTGGCAAGAAGCATCAAGAAAGGTGTTTGGTGCACACAGAAGGCTATTTTAAGTGTGGCGGTATTGGGCATAAGATGAGACATTATCTTATGGCCTCCACAGAAGGAAGAAGAAGGGTTCACTTTAAAAGTGGCCATGGTAGGGTAAGTTTTCCAAGGTGCCCACAATGTGGGAGGAATCATAATGGAAGGTGCTTGAGGTATTCAAATGCTTGCTATGGGTGTGGCAAGATGAACCACAAGATTGTTAATTTTCCATATGCTCAAAGGAAGGGAATAGGTGTTGGTGTTCAAGTTCCTCCTACGTGCCACAAGTGTGGAAGGTACCATCCGGGAGATTATTTAGATGGTTCTAGTTTGTCTTTCGAGTGTGGCACAAAGGATCACAAGTTGAGATATTGTCCAAGGGTTGCTAGGGATTATGCGGATGACCGTCGACGTTCCCAACCATACCCTTCTAAGGGTCACTAAACCTGGCATAGTGCTTCAAAGGTATGTCAAAGGTTTTTGATTTTGATGAGTATGCATTGATAGATATGGGTGTAACTCTTTCTTTCATTACTCTTTTGTTGCCAAAAAGCTTTATGTGTGTCCCGAATTGTTATGTGAACCTTATGAAGTGTCAACCCCCATTGGTGAGTCCATTGTTGCTAAAAGAATTATAGAAATTGTCCTTAGGGCTTGTGTATTGGTCCCATGTTTATTTTGCATAAAGTCTTGCCTTGTGATTTTGTTGAATTAGATACGGTAGATTTTGATGTCATTCTTGGGATAGATTGGTTGCATGCATATTATGCTTTTATTAATTGTAGATCCCGTGGGGTTAAATTGCAATTCCCTAATGAGCCCATTCTTGAGTGGAAAGTTGTAATGTTGTGGTCAAGGGTAGGTTCATTTCTTGTCTTAAAGCCCAAAAGTTGATTTCTAAAGGTTGTCGTTATCATCTTGTGAGGGTTTGGGATGTTGAGTCCAAAGTCTTTCCCATAGAGCCGATTCTGATTGTACATGAGTTTCTTGATGTCTTTTCAAATGACCTTCCTGGTGATCCTCCAGAAATGGAAATAGATTCTGGTATAGACCTCCTTCCTTATACTCAACCCATTTTTATTCCCCCATACCGTATGGCCCTAGCAGAGTTAAAGGAGTTGAAGGAATAATTGACGGACTTATTGGAGAAGGGTTTTATTAGGCCTAGCCAATCACCTTGGGGTGCACTGGTGTTGTTTGTGAAGAAGAAGGATGGGTCTCTTAGAATATGCATTGACTACCAACAACTCAATAGGGTCACCATCAAGAATAACTATCCTCTTTCAAGAACTAATAATTTGTTTGAACAATTGCAAGGGGCTAGCCACGTCTCTAAGATTGATCTTCCATCTGGGTACCATCAAGTAAAGGTGAGGGAGTGTGACATTCCCAAGATGGCTTTTCGGACTAGGTATGGGCATTATGCATTAGTGGTTATGCCTTTTGGGTTGACCAATGCACTGACTATCTGATATTCCTAAGACAACCTTTTGGTCTAGGTATGGGTATTATGAGGTTGTTGTGATGTCATTTGGGTTGACTAATGCACCGGCTATCTTCATAGACCTTAAAAGGGTCTTCAAATCCTACCTTGATTCGTTTGTTGTGGTCTTTATTGATGATATTTTGATCTATTATCATAGTGAGGAGGAGTATAGGGGTCATTTGAGGGTGGTGCTACAAAGATTGAGGGAAGAGAAGTTGTATGCCAAGTATGAAAAGTGTAAATTTTGGTTGAAAGAGGTTAGCTACAAAGATTGAGGGAAGAAAAGTTGTATGCCAAGTATGAAAAATGTGAATTTTGGTTAAAAAAGGTTGCCTTCCTAGGTCATGTGGTGTCGGGGGATGGTATTAAGGTGGATCCTAAAAAGACAGATGTAATTAGAAATTGGCCTAGACCATTGACCCCTCGGATATTAGGAGTTTTTTGGGCCTAGCGGGTTACTATCGGAGGTTTGAGAACGAAAGAAAGCCAAATTTGTGTTGACCAAGCAGTGTGAAAGGAGTTTCCAAACGTTGAAAGATAAGCTTGTGTCCGCTCCTATATTGTCACTATCCTTCTAAACAACTCAAGGTGCATGAAAAGAATTATCCTACTCATGATCTTGAGCTAGCCGCCATAGTGTAAAATTTTCCTTGGTTTTCTCATTTTTTCCAAGGGCATTGGGGTAATAGCCTGAAATGGCCCTAAAAAGTACCCAAAAATGTGCCACGAAGTGCCCATAATCTTAATTTTCATATATCTCAAAATCCATGCATGATATCAAAAATCCAACTTCACATTCTTGATCTATGTCTTCACTCAAAAAGAGGTTAACTTGAGGTAACGATGGTGGCTAGAACTCCTTAAGGACTATGATATGCATGTGCATTATCATCCCAGTAATGCTAATGTGGTGTTGGATGCTTTGAGTAGGGTGTCTATTGGTAGTATAGCTCATATTAGTGGTGGGGGCATTGAGGTGGCTAGGGAGGTACATTGGTTGGCTATATTGGGAGTTAAGTTAGAAGAGGTTGATAATAATGGTGTTGTTGATGATGGTTCTAAGTTTTCATTGGTTGATGAGTTAAAAGCAAATCATGATCTTTATTCCTCCTTGTTAGAATTGAAGGCCATAGCGAAAGAGGGCAAGGTGGAGGTTTTCTCCCGGGGGGGGGGGGAATGGTACCCTTAGATACCAGGATAGATTATGTGTACCTTGCGTTAATGGCTTGAGAGAAAAGATCCTTGATGAGGCCCACAATTCTTCTTATTCTATTCATCCCGGTTTGGTAGATTGTGTGTATCTTGCGTTGATGGCTTGAGAGAAAAGATCCTTGATGAGGCCCACAATTCTTCTTATTCTATTCACCCCAGTTCTACCAAAATGTATAGAGATTTGAGGGATGTGTATTGGTGGGGAGGCATGAAGAAGGACTTTACCAAATTTGTTTTTGGTTGTCATAGTTGTAAACAAGTCAAAGTCGAGCACCAAAGGCTGAGTGGCCTAACCCAAGACATAGAGATTCCTACTTGAAAGTGGGAGGAGATTGATATGGATTTTGTGGTTGGGTTGCCCAAGACTAGAAAGGGTTTTGATTCCATTTGGATTGTGGTTGATAGGATGACAAAATCAGCTCACTTCCTATAGGTTAAGACCATATATAGGGCTGAAGATTATGCTAGGTTGTACTAGGGCTTGTGTATTGGAGCTTAAGGGTAGTTGGGATGATAATCTTCCATTGATTTAGTTTGCCTATAATAATAGCTATCATTCTAGCATTCATATGGCCCATTTTGAGGCTCTCTATGGTAGACGTTGTAGATCACTGATTGGGTGGTTTGAGGTTGGAAAGGTGTCTTTTTTGGGATCAGATTTTGTTATGGAGGCTCTTGAGAAGGTTAGAATGATTAGAGAAAGGTTGAAGATGGCCCAAAGTCTCCAATAGTCCTATGCCGATATGAGGAGAACAGATCTTGAATTCAAAGTTGGTGATTGGATTTATTTGAAGGTGTCACCCATGAAGAGTGCATGCCATATTGTTATATGCTACTATGAGGAGAACAGATCTTGAATTCAAAGTTGGTGATTGGATTTATTTGAAGGTGTCACCCATGAAGAGTGAGGTTCATTTTAGTAAGAGGGGCAAGTAGAGTCCAACATATGTGGGTCCTTATAGGGTAATGAGGAGGATTAGCAAGGTAGCTTATAAGTTGGAATTGCCTAATGAGATGGACTTGGCTCATCTAGTCTTTCATGTATCCATGTTGAGGAAATGTGTGGGAGACCCTAATGTTATAGTGCCTCTTGATGTTGTAGGTGTTGTTGAAGACAATTTCACCTAGGAAGAGGTTCTGGTTTAGATTTTGGATAGACAAGTGAAGAGATTGAGGAACAATGATGTGGCTTCCGTTAAAGTCCTTTGGAGGAATCAACAAGTTGAGGGTGCTACTTGGGACGCCATGGAGGACATGCAAGAGTGATATCCTTACCTTTTCCACTCCACTCAAGCCTAAGGTATTGATCTAAATCCTTTATATGATCTCAGGTCTTAAGTTCATCCCTCATGTCATTACATATATTCATGTTTAGATTGACAAGTTCATGATGATTATACACTTATTGTGAGGTTTCTGAAATGATGTTTAAGTGCATTGTTGCATCTTTATGTGGGCTGCAATTGTCATGTTTCATCTCTCATATACATTTCTTTGACATTCGGGGACGAATATTCCCAAGGAGGAGATATTGAAACGATCCCAAAATATGCCTCGAAAGTGCCCGGAATCGTAATTTTCATATATCTCAAAATCCATGCATGATATCAAAAATCCAACTTCACATTCTTGATCAGATGGTCAAATAGAGTAGGCAATGGTCTAACTTTGATTTAAGAGCAACCGTATCAAAATTTGAAAATCACAAAATGTGATTTCCCGAGAGGTTTCTGCGCCCCTGTCAAGATTCGACAAGGGCGAGCTAAAGTTAATTTTGTGCACTATTTTTCTATCTCGGTCCAAAACTTTTAGGTCTTGGGCCTAAATGTTCCCATGCGTGAAAACACCTATACTTAGCCATATTTTACCCTCATATCACACAAGAGATTCCCCAATACCCATTCAAACACTTAGACAAATATTTCACTCCTAATTTCAAGTCTCAAAACTCATCTGGATCTAAAGATTCTCATTTAAGCTTCAAGTCTCCATTTCCAATCTTCTTCAAGGATTCTCCAAAGTCATGGTATGTGGGTTTCTTTCACCCATGATGCCCAAGCTTTCTTTTTTTAAATATGCATGATTTTAAGTTGATTTGTTCATGGGTCTTACTTATTATGAATTTCACTGCACAGTATATTGGAATTTATGAAATTATGATTATTTTAGCATATTTTGAGCTATGAATCTAAGATTTATTGTGATATTTAATGAAGGGTTTTGATGTATATTGCTTAAGGATGTTACCAAGTATCTATTGATTGGTTTACATAAATTTTTCTAGCATAACTCCACTCTTAAATTGCATAGTTTTACACTAGCACTACACACCTGCCAAGTGTTTGATAAAATGTTCAATTACGGTTTCTTGAGGAATTGAAGGTCCAATGCATGTCTTATGAGTTAAATGACCATATGATGATAAAAGAAACGTATGTGTATGATATTCTTCTATATAGTGTTGGAAATTGACCATGCCTAAATCACCAAGGGTGGTAGGCTGAGATGATCCACCAACCTTGTTGAGGGGTTTGTACCTCGATCACCAAGGGTGGTAGGGTGCGACGATCCACCAACCATGTCGAGCAGTTTGTACCTTGATAACCATGTTGGGGGGTTAGTACCTCGGACACCAAAGGTGGTAGGATGCAACGATCCACCAACCAATTGATGGAGTTGGTACCTCAATCACCAAGGGCGGTAGGGTAAGACGATCCACCAACATATGATAGTCTCATCTAACACATGTAGTATGTTCTATATAAGCATAATTTTCTACATAGCATCTCACATGCATGCCATATTGTTATATGCTACTCATTGTCTATTCTTTTGCATTTTGATTATGTTACTTATCTCTTGTTGCATTGCATCCTACATACTTAGTACGTTCAAATGTACTAATGCATACTCTATACCTATATGATGTCACCATGTACGAACTGAAGCACCGTTTGATCATCCTCCTATTCCATGTAGCTAATATGATATCTCTCAAGCTTATAGTTGAGTCCTCTATTCCGAGAATATCGGTCTATGTTCTTATGCTATGTATTGCTACTCTATTTCTTTATTGTATACTTTGACTATGAGGGCGAGCACGGTTGCTTGTCTTGGCCCCCACTATTATCTATGTAATAGAGGTGTTGTTAGACATGTTAGATATCTATACTATGAGCCTTGGCTCTATTGTTTCTTGATGTTAATGATATGAAAGTTTCCCTTAGTACCTTTGCCCTTGCTTCTAATCCTTTTTGACATTTACTTGCTTCCGCAACCAAGGATGTGTGATGATACATTACGAGGGTTATTTGGGTCCCTTCGGGTGCCCTATTCACCGTATCGTATCTAGGCCCTGGGCTTGGGTCGTGACAACTCAATTTGGTGTTTTGCAACAATTTTAGTGGGTTGATTTTAGATTGATTTACTCATCTTGGTATACTCTTAAGTAGCATGATTTGTAACAAGCATCATGTGCCCACCAAGTGTTTGATGAAATTACATGACAAGAATTCTCTAGTTATTTACATGATTTACAAGTCAAGTGACTTCATAATGATTAAGGGCTTCCAAGCATGTATTAAATTCTTGATAAGTACCAGTGTGGATTTTGGTTAACAAGGAGGTGGCTAGAGAAGAT
>DF359645.1:100336-113947 GCA_000787875.1 Solanum virginianum
GGCTTCCAAGCATGTGTTAAATTCTTGAAAAGTATCTATGATTTTACAAGTATCAAGTTGTGCCCTATTTCAAGATTTTTACCTCTTGTGTGCCATTCATGTTATTGCAAGGGTTCATTATTATTATTATTTTTGTGTTTCAAGTTAGGCTCACCATTAGAGGTCAACATGTTTCAAGAGCTACTCATGTCATGTTTCAAGTCTCTTACAAGTTATTAAACTTATGATTATTTCAAGTATTCTATGGGATTACACTTACCACCGATTGAGTGCTTTAGATGGGGGCTCGCCCTAAGGGGTCCTTATATAAAGTCTTTAGTCTCTAAACTATGTGCCAACATAGGATTATACTTTACCCTTGCTATAGTAGTGGATCAATCTAGTGCACTTTTACATGTTTATAATGTTTGGTTTGCCATGGCAAGTAGACTATAGCTAGCCAGGAGGTGTCATGCTCATCCACCTAGCCGGGAAGTGTCATGCCTGTCCACCTAACCGAGGGGTTATCACACGTTGGATTCCAAGTTGTAGCTACATGGTCTATATTAGTTAAGGTCTCTTCTCACATATGTATTATGCACTATATAGGAGAATGTTTTACAAGCATGTTTTATTACAAACATTCATCATGCATGCCATGTTGAGATTATATATATCTATTACTTATAATTATGCATTTTGAATATATCAGCTTATGTCTTTGTTTCATTGCGTCCCGTATACTTAGTACATTCAAACTTACTAACGCATACTCTATGGCAATATGATATCACCATGTAGGGACTGGAGCTCCATTTGATCATCCTCCTCCACGTGGCTTGTATGATCCTTTGAAGAAAGCTTTGGTGAGTCATCAACTCCGAGGATAATATATACTTATTTCATGCTATTATGGTACTCTTTCTTTATGTTGAACACTTGTTATTATGAGGGTGAGCCCGAGGAGTGTTTTGGGCCCCCGCTCCATTCTAAATGTAGAGATCTTGTTCGATATTATGTGTTTATGCTTTCAATATTGACTCTTCTTATGTTTCTATGTTTATGAAACATTTCTCTTAGTCCCATTTCCCTTTTATCAAATGATTCTTGTTTATGTCTATTTTACATCCGGAACCAAGGATGTGTGCATGTTACCATCAAAAGTCTTGTTTGGGTTATCTTCAGACTTCCCATTCATCGTGTCACGTCTATGCCCTAGGCTTGGGTCCTGAAAAACTTGGTATCAGAGCACTAGGTTGTTAATGATCCTCGAAAATCTGACACATCAACTCGATCAGAGTCCTATTCAGGTTGTGAAGCGCACCACGACCTAGAATGGGAGGCTATGAGGCATTTTGGGTAATGTTTCACTTATTCATGATCTATGTAGTATGGTAGAGCTAAGTCTCCTAAGGATTATTACTGAGCCCTAACCATTATGTTTCAAAATATGTCTCAAGCTGTTCAGAATGGTAGATAGTACGGTAACCATCTCTCACTTGAGGATCAACTTCCTAATGGTGACATGCCAAATGCAGAGGTTCGCAATGCTCTATGGCTATTGGCCAAGGTCGTAACCACTCAACTCAATCAACAAGTGGGTACCCGTGAAACTTCAAAGGATAAGAGAGGTGAAGGAATGGCTAAGAGAGCCCGAGTTGAAGGTGCTTCATCTTCTACTAGCCTACCGGTGCCCAAGTATAAAAAGAAAAGGATCCCTTTTACCACATGTCAAGGGTGTGGAAAGAAGCATCAAGAAAGTTGTTTGGTGCACACAGAAGGCTATTTCAAGTATGGCGGTATTGGGAATAAGATGAGACATTATCCTGTGGCCTCCGCAGAAGAAAGAAGAAGGGTTCACTTTAAAAGTGGCCATGGTAGGGTAAGTTTTGCCAAGGTGCCCACAATGTGGGAGGAATCATAACGGAAGGTGCTTGAGGTATTCGAATGCTTGCTATGGGTGTGGCAAGATGAACCACAAGATTGTTAATTGTCCATATGCTCAAAGGAAGGGAAAAGGTGTTGGTGTTCAAGTTCCTCCTACGTGCCACAAGTGAGGAAGGTACCATCCAGGAGATTATTTAGATGGGTCGAGTATGTGTTTCGAGTGTGGCACAAAGGACCACAAGTTGAGATATTGTCCAAAGGTTGCTGGGGATTATGGGGATGACCGTCGATATTCCCAACCATACCCTTCTAAGGGTCACTAAACTTGGCATTGTTCTTCAAAGGTATGTCAAAGGTTTTTAATTTTGATGAGTATGCGTTGATAGATCTGGGTGCAACTCTTTCTTTCATTACTCTTTTATTGCCAAAGAGCTTCACATGTGTCCCGAATTGTTATGTGAACCTTATGAAGTGTCAACCCCCATTGGTGAGTCCATTATTGCTAAAAGAGTTATAGAAATTATCCAGTGTTCATTTTGCATAATGTCTTGCCTTGTGATTTTGTAGAATTAGATATGGTAGATTTTGATGTCATTCTTGGGATGGATTGTTTTCATGCATATTATGCTTCTATTGATTGTAGATCCTATGGCGTTAAATTCCAATTCCCTAATGAGCCCATTCTTGAGTGGAAAGTCATAATGTTGTGGTCAAGGGTTGGTTCATTTCTTGTCTTAAAACCCAAAAGTTGATTTCTAAAGGTTATCGTTATCATCTTGTGAGGTTTAGGGATGTTGAGTCCAAAGTCCTTCCTATTGAATCGGTTTCGATG
Organism: Solanum virginianum; assembly: GCA_000787875.1. NCBI lineage: Eukaryota > Viridiplantae > Streptophyta > Magnoliopsida > Solanales > Solanaceae > Solanum > Solanum virginianum. Next base: position 103,035 of record DF359645.1, read on the forward strand.
GTCAATGAGTTTCTTGATGTCTTTCCCGATGAGCTTCCCAGTGTTCCTCCCAAAAGCAAAATAGACTTTGGTATATACCTCTTTCTCGATAGTCAACCCATTTCCATTTCCCCTTACCGTATGGCCCTGGCTGAATTAAAGGAGTTGAAGGATCAATTGTGGAATTCATTAAAGAAGGGTTTCATAAGGCCTAGTAAGTCATATTGGGGCGCACCAATTTTATTTGTGAAGAAAAATGATGGTTCTCTTAGAATGTGCATTGATTACCGGCAAGTTAATAGAGTCACCTTAAAGAACAAGTACCCTCTACCAAGGATTAATGATCTTTTTGATCAACTTCAAGGGGCTAGACACTTTTCTAAGATTGATCTTCAGTCCAGATATCACCAAGTGAAAGTGAGGGAGAGTGATATTCCCAAGATGACTTTCCGGACTAGGTATGGGCACTTTGAGTTTGTGGTTATGTCTTTTAGGATGACTAATGCACCGACTATATTTATGGATCTCATGAACATGCTCTTTAAATCCTACCTTGTTGCATTCGTAGTGGTATTTATTGATGAGATCTTGATTTATTCCCATAGTGAGGAAGAGTATGTGAATCACTTGAGGGTGGTGTCACAAATTTTGAGGGATGAGAGGTTGTTTGCTAAATATGAAAAATGTGAGTTTTGGTTGAAAGGGGTTGCATTTTTTGGGCATATATCTTCGGGTGATGGCATTAAGGTGGATCCTAAGAAGACGAAAGTGATAAGAAATTGGCATAAACCTTTGACTTCGTCAAATATTAGAAGCTTCTTGAGGTTAGGAGGTTATTACCGGAGGTTTGTAAATGGTTTCTGTTCTATTGCTTCCCCTATGACTAAGTTGAGCCAAAGGAAGGCAAAAATTTATTTGGACCAATGAATGTAAAAAGAGTTTTCAAACCTTGAAATATAAGCTTGTCCCCCCTCCTATTTTGGCCTTATCGAAAGGGTTAGTGGGGTTTGTGGTTTATTGTGATGCTTCAAGGATTGGTTGAGGGTTAGGTTGAATGAAGTTTAAAATAGTGGTGTAGTGGTTGTTGATGGGTCCAAATCTTCTTTGATTGAGGAAGTCAAGTCGAAACAAGACCTTGATCCCGCTTTGTTAGAGTTGGAGGCCTTGGTAAAGGATGGTAAAGGAGGGAGATGTTACCCTTAGGTACCAAGGTAGGGTGTGTGCCTAATGTGGATGACTTGAGGGAGTTGATTTTGAAAGAGGCTCATAATTTATCCCATTCTACTCTTCCTGATTCCATGGGAATGTTGATGACCTGAGGGAGTTGATTTTGAAAGAGGCTCATCATTCATCCTATTCGACTCTTCCTGATTCCATGGGAATAGATAAAGAATATGGGGAGGTATCTTGGTGAGGTTAGTGTGATGGTTTTGTTAGTATCGGATTTGTTATGGATGTTTTGGAGGAGATGAGGTTGACAAGAGAGAGATTTGAGGAGGGTTCAAAGTAGGAAAAAGTCATATTCCAATATGAGAAGGAGAGAACTTGAGTTTAAGATTGGTGATTGGATTTACTTGAAGGTCTCACACATGAAGGATGTAGTCCTGTTTGGCAAGAAAGGTAAATAGAGCCGCAGGTTTGTAGGGCCTTATAGAATTTTGAGGAGATTTGGTAAGGTTGCATTTGAATTGGAGTTGCCCATGGTTATGAATATGGTTCATCCGGTCTTCCGTGTGTCCACGTTAAGAAAGTGTGTGGGTGACCCAAATGCTATAGTACCCTTGAATATTGTGGTTGTTGTAGAAGATAATTTGACCTGTGATGAGGTCCCGATGGAGATTTTGGATAGGCAAGTGAAGAGGTTGAGAAACAAAGAGGTAGCTTCCGTCAGGGTTCTTTGGAGGAACTAACATGTTGAAAGTGCCACATGGGAAGCTGAGGCAGACATGAAGAAGCAATATCCGTACTTCTTTCACTCTATACAAGCTTAAGATAATCAAAACGTATTCCATCTTTGAATTCAAGTCTTAAGAATCAGGCCTCATGATATTTTTGCATGCATTTAAGTCCATGTAATAAGTTTATAGTGACTTTTGATATTCATGTTGAGACTCTTCGAAAATGATGTTTAAGTGTATTTGTTGCATCCATGTCAGGCTGAAATCTTCATGATTACTTCTCTCATGCATGTTTCGTTGACATTTGGGGACGGATGTTCCCAAGGAGGAGATATTGAAACACCCCACTTGTGCTTCAGAAATCCCCATAATCGTAATTTCTATATATCTCAAAATTCATGCACGATATCAAAAATCTGACTTCATATTCTTGATTAAGGGGTAAAATTGAGTGGGAAATGGGTACAAACCAAATTTTAGAAGACCCGTGTCGAAAAATAAATTTTGCTAATTTTTGAGAAATAGTGTCTGTTCGCGCCCAGGCCGCGACACGCCTGGGGCGTGAACTAGTGCAAATGTTGCCTTGCGTTGGGTCTGCATCACGCCAAGGACGCGGACTAGTCTAAGTTTTTCCTTGGTTTTTCTATTTTGGCCAACGACGTTGGGGTCATAGCCCTATACCCATTTAGACATAAAATGACTCATACTTAGCCATTCTTCAACTCTATATCACTCAAAACGCTCTCACAAACCTCTCCAAGACTTAACCAAATACCTCATTCAAATCTAAGGATCTCAAGCTCAACTTTGGGACTCAATGATTCAATCCAAGCCTCAAGTTTCCTTCAAGCTCATCTAAAGAAAACCCAAGTTTAAGCTATGTGGGTTTCATCTATTGGGTCCTTTCACCCATGGAGCCCAATCTTCCTTTTTATGAAAAATTTCATGATTTCAAGTTGTATTACCTATGCGTATCTCTTTTTATGAATTTTAAATGAAAGTTATGTTATGGTTATATCAGGTATTGTTGATTATACATGAATATCTATTTTAAACTTATACTATGAGTTGATCTTTGCCTATTGATACTATACATGATTTGAGTTATGAAATCATGATCAAGTTATGCTTTATTTCAAGATTTTTACCTCTTGTGAGCCATTCATGTTATTGCAAGGGTTCATTATTATTATTTTCATGTTTTTAGTTAGGCTCATCATTAGAGGTCAACATGTTTCAAGAGCTACTCATGTCATGTTTCATGCCTCTTACAAGTTATTAAATTTATGATTATTTCAAGTATTCTGTGGGATTTCACTCAGCACTGATTGAGTACTTTATATGGGGGCTCGACCCAAGCAGTCCTTATATAAAGTCTTTAGTCTCTAAAATATGTGTCCATATAGGATTATACTTTACCCTTTCTATACTAGTGGATCCATCTAGTGCATTTTTACATGTTTATCATGTTTGGTTTTCCTTGGCAAGTAGACCACACCTAGCTGGGGGGTATCATGCCCGTCTACCTAGCTGGGGGTGTCATGCCCGTCCACCTATATGAGGGGGGTGTCATGCCTTCGATTCCAAGTTGTAGCTACTTGGTTTATGTCGGTTAAGGTCATGTATTATTTACTATGCAAGTAAATGTTTTACAAGCATGTTGTATTACAAGCATTGATCATACATGCCAAGTTGTGATTATATATATCCATTGCTTATGATTATGCATTTTGAATATATTGGCTTATGTATTTGTTGAATTTCATCCCGGTCATATTAAGCTTATATCCATTTACTTTGAATATGCATATTGTTTAATTATGGATTATGCTACATTGTTGTATTGCACCCCACATACTTAGTACATTCCAAGTACTAATGCATACTTTTTACCTACATGATCTAACCATGATATCACCATGTAGAGATCGGAGCTCTATTTGATCATCCTCCTCCATGTGGCTAGTATGATCCTTTGAAGAAAGCTTTGGTGAGTCCTCAACTCCAAGGACAATATCTGCTCATTTCATGATATCTTGATACTCTTCCTTTATGTTGAACACTTGTTATTACGAGGGTGAGCCCAAGGAGTGTCTTAGCCCCCGCTCCATTCTAAGTGTAGAGGTGTTGTTGGATATTATGTATTTATTCTTACGTTGCTATGTTTAATAAATACTTCCCTTAGTCCCATTTCCCTTTTATCAAATAGTTCTTGTTTATGTCTATTTTACTTCTGCAACCAAGGATGTGTGCATGTTATGATCAAGAGGCTTGTTTGGGTTGTCTTCGAGCTTCTCATTCACGGTGTCAAGTCTAGGCCCTAGACTTGGGTCATCACATATATCATGCACTAGTTCAAAAGGTTCCTTAATTTTCTGTTCTCACTTAAGGGCAATTGGGTACTAACCCAATATCTATATAGACGGAAGACCCTTATTCCTTAGCCGTTTTTTGGCTCTAAAATTGACGAAAACCCCTTAAAATCTTCTCTAAATCCTTCATTTCGATCTCAAGAATTCAAGAACTACTTTGGATTCCAAGAAATCCAAGTGAAACCTCAAGACTTACATAAGTTTTCTTCAAAGAAAGTCTCAAGTTAAAGGTATGTGGGCTTCATTCATTGGATTTCCACCCATGAAGCCAATCCTTCTTATTCTACCAAATTTCATGAATTTTAAGGTTGAATATTCTATGGGTAAATCTTACTATCCATTATATACATGATTTAAGTTTAAATTCTTCATGTAATGGTTTGATTATTCTTGAATACCATTAGGGTTTGATATTATGATGGATTTTCTGATAGTAAAGCCATGCACTTTCTGATTCCATGAGATTTATGAAGAACTTATGAATTTTAGTTGGATTATATGGTATCCAAATTGGGGTTTTTACTACAATGTTGGTGGGTTGATTTGAATGACTTTTAAATGAATTGATTTTACTTCCCCTGTATCTTATACTCTTGAATTGAACGATTTTAAGCATATGTATACATGCCCACCATGATTTGATGAAAGTTATGTGACAAGTCTCTTAAATTGATAAAGCTCTTATGGCAATACATAGGAATTATGAATATTATAAATGTTTAAGGCTTATTATGCTTACGATGAGCTCATGAGAATATTACAAATATATGAATGATATGAAGCCCTTTCTTGATATTATGATTTAAGAGTTTGATGAGCTACTCTTATGATGCTACAATGAGTTATAAAGTTATGTAAGCTATGAATTGTGTATTCTGTGGATTATTGACCTAGCACTGAGTGGACCTTGGTTTGTAGCCATTTTCCTATTACTATGTCCCACCATAGGGTATTGTTTGATATACACTATACCATAAAGTAGATTACGTTGTAATCCCTTCCGAAAAGACTATATTGTAAGGTAAGGACATATCTTAATACCTACCGAAAAGGTTATGCTGTAAGGTAAACATATCTTATGCCACCTATTAAAAAGGTTATGTCGTAAGGTAAGGATATCTTGTGACACCATCCTAAAAGGTCATGCTTTAAGGTAGGGATATTTGACAACACTCTTCGAAAAGGTTATATTGTAAGGTGAGTGTATCGTTTACCTTAGCAAGGTAGACCACTCCTTTTTCGATGTGTAGTGAACACCGAGATTCCAAGTAGTAGCTCACTTGGTCTTATTCATCAGTTATGGTCCCTTCTAACCTATGTGTGATATGTCACATGATTTAACAATTCTTCATGCACATTTTGGCTAAAGCATTGATCATTCATGTCATATTAAGCTTATATCCATTTACTTTGAATATGCATATTGTTTAATTATGGATTATGCTACATTGTTGTATTGCACCCCACATACTTAGTACATTCCAAGTACTAATGCATACTTTTTACCTACATGATCTAACCATGTAGGGATCAGAGCTCCTATCCATCCTCCTCCTCCACGTGGCTAGCCGAATCTTTGGAAGACTACTATTGGTGAATCCTCCACTCTGGGGACATATCCACTTACTTTTATGCTTTTATTTAGACTTGTCTATTATGGATATTTATATTTTGAGGGAGAGCTTGGGAGATGTCTTTGTCACGACCCAAGCCTAGGGCCTAGACATGATAAGGCAAATGGGGAACACAAAGGAACCCCAACTATTAGCATATCAATCACACATCCTTGGTCGCGGAAGCAAAACAACAACAATAAGAGATATAAATAAGGATAAAGGGGCCAAGGGAAGTCTTAGATAATCATAAAATACTCAAGAGTCAAGCTCAAAGAAACATCAATTGTTCCAATAACACCTCTAAACATAGATTGGGCGGGGGCCAAGACACTTTCCGGGCTCATTCTCATAGTACCAAAGATTAACATAGAGAAATAGCATAAGAAGGAGTAGCATAGCTAGTGTCCCCGAACTTGAGGACTCACCAAAAGCTTATCTTTAAGATGCCAGACTAGCCACGTGGAGGATGATCATGAGGAGCTTCGGTTCCTACATGTTGATATTATGTAGGCAAAAGTATGCGTTAGTATGTTTGAATGTACTAAGTATGTATGATGCAATGCAATAAGACATAAGCCAACATAGTCAAAATGCATATCCATAAGACATAAATAAGTATAGTATCAATATGGCTTGCATGATCAATGCTTGAAGTAAAATATGTTGGTAAATATATAACTTGCAAATATAGATTACATGTGTAGGAAGAGACCATATCAACATATCCCAAGCAATCTATCACTTGAACTCCAATGCATGCCACCCCCTTGGGACGTGATTGAGGTACATACCCCTCAATATGGTAGTGCGGGCATGCCACCCCCCGACAAGGTGATTGAGATACATACCCCTCAACATGGTAGTACGAGCATGCCACCCCCTCGACAAGGTGATTGAGGTACATACCCCTCAATATGGTAGTGCGGGCATGCCACCCCCCGACAAGGTGATTGAGATACATACCCCTCAACATGGTAGTACGAGCATGCCACCCCCTCGACAAGGTGATTGAGGTACATACCCCTCAACATGGTTGTACAGGCATGCAATCCCTCCCCCCATAAGGGGATTAAGGTACATACCCCTCAATGTGGTAGTACAGGCATGCCATCCCCCGATTATATGATTGACGCTTAACACCCCCTCAACAAGGTGGTTTGGCATGCCATCCCCTAACAAAGTGTGGTCAACTTGCAACACTATAGATATTTTCATGAATCCAACGCGTACATACAATCCCTTAATCATCATATTAGTCACCTGATTCATAATCCATGCAATAAATCATCAATAGCTCAAAAATCCTTGTCAAGACATTTTATCAAACACTTGGAGGGTATGCAATGCTAGTTCAAGATCATGCAATTCAAAAGTGAAATAATGTGAGAAAATTTATCGGCAAGACATTTTATCAAACACTTGGTTGGTGTGCAACACTAGTTCAAATCATGCAATTCAAGAGTGAAATAAGATGACAAAACTCAATATAAATCAACCTACCAACACATAGTAAAACCATCATGTAAGATACCTTGAAATCCATCATCAAATGTCATAATAGATAATAGTTTCATAGCCCAAAATATGCATAGTCACAATAGACAAACCATCTCATAGTATAAGCTTGAAATAGGTAGACATGTGATTCCAATCAATATTTCTTAAAACCCTAACATAATTTGTTGTAATCATAATTCATAATAAGTAATACCCATAAGTAGAACAACTTGGAAACATGCAATTTTCATAAAAAGGAAGGTTGGCATCATGGGTGAAAGGACCCAATGGTTGAAATCCACATACCTCAAATTTGGGAATTTCCTTAATGTAACTTGAAGAGAATTCGAAGCTTGAATGAAGTTCTTGAGATCCGAAATTAAGCTTGGGACACTTGAATTTGGGTGAAATATTTGGCAAAGTGTTAGAGAGGGTTTTAAGTGATATAGAGTTGAAAAATGGCTAAGTATAGGTACTTTAATGCAATGGTGGGCATTGGGCCAAGGCCCTAATGCCTTAGGCCGAGATGAAAAAATGAAGGAAAAACTTGAACTGGTCTATGTCTTGTCCGCGACGCAGACCTAATACGGAGGGAAAATTAACACTGGCCCACACCTCAGGCGCGTCGCGGCCTGGGTGCAACAGCCACTGCTTTGCGTAATTTTATGAAAATTATTTTTCATTACAGTTGCTCTAAATTTGGGGTTATACCCATTTCCCACTCAATTTTGCCTCTGATCATGAATATGAAGTCAGATTTTCAATATCATGCACGGAGTTTGAGATACATGGAAATTACGATTATGTACATTTTCAAAGAACACTTTTGGGGGTTTTTGGGGTGTTCCAACATCTCCCCTTGGGAACATTTATCCCCGAATGTCAAAGAAATGTACACGAGAGAAGTAATCATGAGGGATTCAGCCCAACAAGAATGCAACAATCCACTTAAACACCATTTTCAAAAATCTCAATATAAGTGTTAAAAATCACCATAAACTTGTAAACATAAACATGAATGCATGCAGAATGACATAAGGGCTGAAACTTGAGAATTGAAATCATGTAGGGGAACTTAAATTAGTACCTTAGGCTTGAATAGAGTGGAAGAGATATGGATATCGCTTTTGCATGTCCGCCTCGGCTTCCGATGTGGCACTTTCAACTTAGTTTCTCCAAAGAACCTTGATGGAAGCTACATCCTTATTTTTTAACCTCTGTACTTGCCTATCAAAAATTTCTATTGGAACCTCCTCATAAGTCAAATTATCTTCTATCACACCCATAACATCCAAAGGTATGGTAACACTTGGGTCACCCAAACACTTTCTCAACATAGATACATGGAAAACCGGATGAATAATGTTCATATCAATGGGAAACTCTAACTCATAGGCCACCTTACCAATCCTCCTCAACACTCTATAAGGACCCACAAACCTTGGGCTCAATTTACCCTTGCCAAATCGAACGACACCCTTCATAGACCTTCAAATTGACCCAATCACCAATGTTAAATTCAAGATCCCTCCTCCTCACATTGGAATTTGACTTTTGTCTACTTTCGGCTATTTTCAATCTCTCCCTAATCAACCTCATCTTATCCAAGGCCTCCATGACCAAATTTAGACCTAGAAAAGCTATTTCCCCACTTCAAACCACCCAATCGGTGATATACAATACCTACCGTAAAGAGCTTCAAAAGGAGCCATACTAATGCTTGAGTAGTAGCTATTGTTGTAAGCAAACTCAGTGAGTAGAATATGTTCATCCCAACTACCCTTAAACTCCAAAACACAAGCTCTAAGCAAAGCCTCAAGAGTTTCAACAGTTCTCTTGGCTTGGCCATCCGTTTGAGGGTGAAAGGCCATGCTAAGCTTAACTTTAGTACCAAGACCTCTTTGGAAAGACCTCCAAAAGTGAGAGGTGAATTGAGCATCACGATCCAAAATGGTAGACAAGGGCAACCCATGCAATCTAACCAACTCATGAATGTACAATTTGGCATAATCTTCGACACCATAAGTAGTTTTAACCGGTAGGAAATGAGCTGACTTTGTCATTCTATCAAGCACAACCAAAATAAAATCAAAATTCTTTTAAGTCTTAGGCAACCCAATTACAAAGTCCATGTTGATTTCCTCCCACTTCCAAGTAGGGATCTCTATATCTTGGGCTAGGCCACCCGACCTTTGATGTTTGGCTTTCACTTGTTGGCAATTATGACATCCTGATGTGAACTTGGAATTGTCTCCCTTCATACCACCCACCAATACACTTCCCTTAGGGTGGATATTATGAGCCTCATCAAGAATCTTCTTTCTCAAGTCATCAACACAAGGCACACCCAATCTTCCTTGGTTCCTAAAGCACTATCTCCCCCTTGGGAGAAAACCTCCACCTTACCATCTCTCACCAAGGCCTTCAATTCTAACAAGGTGGGGTCAAGATCTTGCTCTGCCATCACCTCTTCAATAAAGGAAGACTTAGAACCATCAACAACTACTACACCACCATTGTCCACTTCCTCCAACTTAACCCCCAATCTAGCCAACCGATGGACCTCTCTAGCCACTTCTTTGCCATCATCACCAATATGAGCTAGGCTACCTATAGACACCCTACTTACAACATCGGCCATAACATTAGCTTTGCCGAGGTGATAATGCACACTCATAACATAGTGTTTAAGGAGATCTAACCACTTTCTTTATCTCAAGTTAAGATCTTTTTGGGTGTACACATATTGGAGACTCTTATGATCGGTAAATTCATCAACATGAACGCCATACAAGTAGTGACGCTAAATGTTCAAAGCAAATACCACACCGCCAATTCAAGATCATGGGCGGGATAATTCTTCTCATGCACCTTAAGTTGTCTAGAGGCATATGCTATCACCTTACCACTTTACATCAAAACACACCCCAAACCAATTCTTAAGGCATCACAATACACAACAAACCCATCCAACGCTTCCGGTAGAGCCAAGATAGGAGCAGAGACAAGCTTATCTTTCAAAGTTTGGGAACTCTTTTCACACTCATCGGTCCACACAAACTATGCCTACTTTTGGGTCAACTTAGTCATAGGTGAAGCAATCGAAGGGAACGAATTTATAAACCTCCGGTAATAACTCGCAAACCTAAGAAACTTCTAATATCTGATGGAGTCAAAGGTCTAGGCCAATTCTAATCACCTCCATCTTCTTAGGATCCACCTTAATGCCATTACCTGACACCATATGCTCTAGAAAAGATACTTCTTTAAATCAAAACTCACATTTATCATATTTTGCATACAACTTGTCCTCTCTCAACATTTGTAATACAACCCTCAAGTGACCCACATGCTCCTCATCACTATGGGAATAGATCAACATATCATCAATAAAAACCAACACAAACAAGTCAAGGTAGGGTTTAAAGACCCTATTCATAAGATCCATAAATATAGTCAGTACATTAGTCAACCCAATAGACATAACCACAAACTCAAAGTGCCCGTATGTAGTCTAGAAAGTCGTCTTGGGGATGTCATCCCTCCTCCTC
>DF359644.1:6464-28470 GCA_000787875.1 Solanum virginianum
ATCTGAAGAAGGAGAAGAAATGGTTTGATTTGTGATTTTGTGAAAATCCTTTCTCAAGAGGGAGTTGTCCCATAAGGAAGGTTATTTCATACGAAGAGGGAGTTGTCCCGTACGGTGAAGTATCATCTACCCTTGGCAAGTAGATCACTTTTTTACCGATGAGGGGATTTCATTGGGATTCCAAGTAATACCCCGTTTGGTCTTACTTATGTCGGTTGAAGTCACATCCCTAATGTATATATATATATATATATATTAGTGCATCATTTATATTTCAGGCATCATGACTTTTGTAGCATCTCGTTATATTACATTCTTTGATATTCAACTCTTTCGATATTACGTGCCTTGTCATTTAATGTTGATATGCAGGTTTTGGTTGGTTACATGCATTGCACCCCTCATACTTAGTACATTCAAATGTACTAACGCATACTCTTGCCTATATGATTTTACCATTTAGAGACCGAGAGGTTATATGTATTGCACCCTACATACTTAGTACATTCAAATATACTAACGCATATTCTTACCTACATAATTTTACCATGTAGGGACCAAGAACTTTGACCATCTACCATTCGATGTTTAGCTCAGATTCCAGATTTACTTGTAGTGGTGAGTACTATCTTTCAAGGATGAACCACTAGCTATCTACCTATGTTATTTACTTCTCTTTATGTATTTGTGGGTGAGCCTAGGGTATGTCTTGGCCCCGACTCATCTATGTAGGGGCATTGTTAGACACCTTGTAAACCTCTTTATCCTATATGTTATGTGTTATGGTTAAGTCTATGTTATGTATTTGGTTATCTTTAAGTACCAATATATGATTTGCTCTCATGTTGATGGAAAGATCCTAAGTCCCGAATCACCCCCATTGCGTAAGTCCTACATACCGGCCCCTTAGTATTTATGTGATATGTGAACTCATGTTGACCCTTTCCGTATGATGTCCCATAGAATGAGTCCTACGTTCCCATCTCTTAGAACTATGTGTTGATTGTTGATTATGTTTTCGAACTGATGATGCGAGTTTTGGTATCTTGAGGCTTGTTTTGGGTCTCTCGGGTTCCCATATGCCATGTCACATCTAGGTCCTAGGTCTAGGTCATGACAAAGATAGTATCAAAGCCCTAGGTTTGTAAATGATCCTTGGAGTCCAACATGCCACATCAAGTAGAGACTTAATCATAGGTATGAACTGCACCATACCTATAAGTGGGAACCTACGACGACATTCTAGGAATTGTCTCACTTCTTCATGCCTTATATGATGCTATAAATAGTTGGTTTAGCTCTTGACCCTTGATGGTATCATTACTCTATTTCAGAAGATGCCTCGTGGTAGACCTGCCAAGACCAGCCCCGACTAATGAGGGTCAAGCACCTAAAGGGCCTAGAGATGAGCCTATCTACACATGGTGAATTCCGCACAGCCTTTGCCATGCTTGCCCAAGTAGTGACTACTCAAACTAGGCAGGCCAACATTCCTCAGGATCCCACTCCGACTTCCAGAGAGAAAGATTTCACCCGGATGAATCATCCAGAGTTCTTTAGGTCTAAAGCTGACAAGGATGCTCAGGAGTTCAGTGATAAGCTCTCCAAGGTATTGAATGTAAATGGGTGTCACTTCTAAGGAGAGGGAAAAACTAGCTGCCTATCAATTGAAGGATGTACCACAGATGTGGTATACTCAGTGGTCTATGGAGAGGGTTTGTAGTAATGCTATTAATTGGGAAGAGTTCAAGCTTGCTTTTCTGGACTGTTTCTTCCCAATTAAGCTTAGGGAAGCCAAGATGACCAATTTTATCAACCTAAGGTAGGGTAATATGGGTGTGAGAGATTATGTCCTCAGGTTCACTAAGCTCTCCAAGTATGCTAAAACACTTGTGGTTGATCTTGTGCAAGAATGCACAAGTTTGTCTCTGGTGTTTCTGACTTGCTTATACAAGAATGTTATATGGCCATGCTTAATCGGGATATGGACATCTCTAAACTTATGGTTTATACTGAACAGATCAAAGGGGAAAAACTCAAAGGAAGGAGGATGCATGATCCTAAAGTGGACCGTTTTGATGGCGATTTCTCCAACTCTCGGTGTGGTGGTTTTGGTCGCTTCCAATAGGGCCAAGGTTTAGGTGCTCAGGTTGCTATTTGTAAGGTGCCTCCTTCTAGGGCACGGTTTAGTGGTGGACAGAGATACCCTTTGTGTGGTAAGTGTAGGAAGCCTCACACGGGCGAATGTTATAAGAATGTGGGTTCTTGTGTTGGATGTTATGATAAGAACCACAAGTTTTTTTATTATCCCAAGAATGTTTTTAGGGGTCAAGGACAGGTGGCTCAAGGTGGACATGGTCAGCCAAGAGTTCCTCAAGGTGTTTCTCTGAGGAACAACAGGTTTTATGCTCTTCATGCATGTCAGGAGGTTGAGGAGGCTCTGGATGTTGTGATTGGTATGTTAAAAGTCTTTGATTTTGATGTTTGTGTTTTGCTTGATCTGGGTACAAACTTGACTTTTGTGACTCCTCTGTTGGCTATTAAATTTTTTTTAAGTCCAGATATTTTGAGGGAGCCTTACTCGGTGTATACTCCTGTGGGTGAATCTATTGTTGCACATAGGGCCTATCGTGGTTGCCATGTTTCAGTGTTCCATAAGGTGTTCCCTTGTGATCTTATGGAACTTGAAATTTATGATTTTGATGTTATTATTGGAGTGGATTGGTTGCGTGCATCATTTGCCTTTATAGATTGTAGAACCCAAAAGGTCAAGTTCCAACCTCCCAGTGAGCCCATTCTTGAATGGAAGGGGAGTGACTCCGCTATTAAAGGGTCGATTTATTTCTTACATCAGGGCTCAGAAGATGATCTCCAAGGGATATATATATATCACATTGTGAGGTTTAAGGATGTGGAGTTCAAATTCCCTACTCTTGAGTCCATTCCAGTGGTGAATGAGTTTTGAAATGCGTTTCCTGAAGACTTGCCTGGTATTCCTCTTGAAAGGGAAGTAGACTTTGGCATAGATCTTCTTCCAGATACTCAATGTATCTCTATTCCTCCCTATCTTATGGCACTGGCTAAGTTTAAAGAATTGAAGGATCAGTTGAAAGATTTGTTAGAAAAGGGCTTCATCAGGTTAAGTATATCTTCATAGGGTGCTCCAGTGTTATTTGTAAGGAAGAAAGATGGATCTCTTCGGATGTGTATCAATTATAGGTGATTGAATAAGGTGACCATTAAGAATAAGTATCCATTGCCTAGGATCAATGACTTGTTTGACCAACTTCAAGGGGCTACTCACTTTTCAAAGATTGACCTCCGTTCCGGGCATCATCAGTCAAAGGTTAGAGAATGTGACATTCCCAAGATGGCCTTTCGAACAAGGTATGGACACTTTGAGTTCATGGTAATGTGGTTTGGCCTAGCTAATGCTCCAGCCATGTTCATGGATCTTATGAATTAGGTGTTCAAGCCATTCCTTGATAGTTTTATGGTTGTTTTCATTGATGATATTCTTATCTATTCCCGAAGTGAACGGGAGCGTATGGATCATGTGAGGTTGGTTTTGCAAACCTTGAGAGAGAAGAAGTTGTATGCCAAATTTAGCAAATATGAGTTTTGCTTGGGTGAAGTTGCTTTTCTAGGTCAATGTGGTATCTGGTGATAGTATTAAGGTTGATCTGAAGAAGACGAGGCGGTAAAGAATAGGCCTAGACAATTGACTCCTTTAAATATTTGAAGTTTCCTTGGGTTAGCGGGTTATTATAGAAGGTTCTTTAAGGGGTTCTCGTCAATTACATCTCTATTGACTAAGTTGACCTAAAAGAAGGCTAAGTTTGTACGGTCGGATGTGTTGGTGGGATTGCATTTCAGCATCTTGAACTTATCTAAAATCTCTCGGACATACTTCTTTTGAAAGATAAATATCCCATAATCAGATTGCGCTAAGTCTAAAGTTCTAATCCTAGAAAGTAATGCATGTTACAAAGATCAGACATCTCGAACTCATCCATCATAGACTTCTTGAATTCAGCAAACATGGCACTATCGCTCCCAGTATATATAAGATCATCAACATATAAGTATACAATAATCATTTTCACATCATCCCCAATCTTCACAAAAAGTGTATGCTCATATGGATACTTTTGAAAATCCATTTTCAGAAAATAAGCCTCAATGTGACTATACCAAGCTCGAGGGCTTGTTTTAGTCCATAAAGGGCCTTCCTCAAGTGATAAAATTTATGCTCATTTCCAACTTTAATATAATCAGGAGGTTGTTCGATAAATACCTCTTCTTCCAAGTATCCAGAAAAGCTGATTTGAAATCCCGCCAATGTAATTACTATTCTGATGGTGTCATGCCTTGCAACTAGATCATAAACTTCTGTCTAGTCCACACCATACTCCTGCTTGTATCCTTTAGCCATCAATCGTGCATTATATTTGTCAATTTCTCCATTTTGCTTCAATATCATCTTGTAAATACACCTGACGCTATTGGTTTTCTGCTTCTCAGGAAGACCAATAATGTCCTAAGTATAGTTACTTTCAATAGCTTCAATTTCAGCATCCATTGCCATTCTCCATTTTTCTTTTCTAACAGCACTTTCAAAAACTGTAGGATCGCAGTTCTCAAACAATGCAAAATGAGAGATTGCATCATTATTTACCTCAATTCCTGTTATAGTATAGTCCGACATCCGTGCAAGCCTTTTTTGAGTACGCCAAAGTGACTGAGCTGCTGAATAGGTTTCTTCCAAAGCTGCTGGAAAAGTTTCATTCACTATTGGTGTAATTTCAGCTGCTGTTGGAGAAGTTTCAATGGTTGTAGGAGCATAATCCTTTGAATTTTCTGGTATTAAGGCTGCTTCTTCAACTTCATTCTCAAATAATACTGGGGCAAGCTGCTGCATATCCTAATCCCAAGTAGTTTCTTCATCAAAAACAACATCTCGGCCTATCACAGCCTATCACATTCTTTTCTGTTTGTGGATTAAATAATTTATATGCCTTGGACGTTTCACTAACACCAAGAAATAAACATTTTCACTTTTATCATCGAGCTTCTTCATTTTCTCATTTGGGACATGTGCATCTGCAATGCACCTGAAAATTTGAAAGTGATCTACAGTGGGCCTACTTCCATTCCACGCCTCCTCTAGAGTCATGTTCTTAACAGAAAATGTAGGGCTTTTGTTCAAGATATGAATGCTCCAAGCAATTGCTTCTAGCCAAAAACTCTTTATTGCTATTCCTTTGACAAGAAAACTCCGAATCATATTGCGGATTGTTCTATTTTTCCTCTCTGATACACCTTTTTGTTGTGGTGTATAAGCTACTGTAACCTCTTTCCTAATGACATCAGATTCACAAAAATCATCATAACCTTTAGAGCAATACTCGCCACCATGATCCGTCTTAAGAGTCTTGATTTTCTTTCCGGTCTCATTTTCAACATAAACCTTGAAGCTTTTAAATGCTTTAAAAGCCTCAAATTTTTCAAGCAAACCCAAGTTTTCCGAGAAAAATCATTAGTAAACGTAATAAAGTATTGTTTACCTCCATTAGAAGCTGGTTTAATTGGGCTACAAATGTCTGAATGTATCATCTCTAAAGCATCATTGGCTCTCCATGATTTTCCTTTTGGAAATTAAGAACAATGTTATTTGCCGACAACACATTCCTCAAAAACTTGGGACAGAATTGTAATTTTAGGATGACCTATCACCGCATTTTTTTGTTGGAGAATCCGCCAAAACCCAAGTGATCACATCTAAAATGTCATAACTATGACAGATCTTTTACTTTTGCTTTCAGACAATGCTGAATACTCTCTCTTCAACGGGAACCACCTGTTTGAACTCATTTTCACAATAGCAATAGCTCCTCTAGTGGGACTATAAATCTCACATGTACCTTCCTAAATAGTTATAACATATCCTTTTTCTTGCAACTGACCAACACTTAGATTGCTTTTCAAAGCAGGAACATATAGCACATTTGAGATCATTTCTTTAAAACCATTCTTGGTTCTAATCTTAATATCACCCTTTCCAATTGCACTCACGGTGGAAGAATTACCAAACCTAATTGTTGAATGAAAGTCTTCATTTAAAGAAGAAAAGAGAAGACTTACTTCCACACATATGATTACTGCTGCTTGTATATAAGTACCAAATATTTTGTTTAGGTTCCTTCTCTACTTGGATTGCCATCAACAATAGCTTAACTTCTTTACTTTTAGCAAAATTTGACTTTTCATCCTTGCATTTGGCAGCCTAGTATAACACTCAGACTTGTAATGACCAAATTTATGACAGCGATGGCATTCTACTTTGGATTTATCAACAATCCTTTCTCTGCTTTTACCATGGTCATCATTGGCTCTAAAATATTTACTACCATCTTTGTTGACTTCATCTCTATATCCTCGATCTCTTCTTCCTCTTCTTCTACTCTACCCCTTCCTCTAAAGTATGAGAAATGAGTATTAGTAGAAGCCTTCAAAGCCTTCTCTTTGGAAGATGAAATACGATTCATCTTTTGCTCATGTACCAATAAGAAACTTTGCAATTCGTCAAGCAACAACTCATCTATATCTTTTGACTCCTCAATGGAGAAAATGACATAGTCATACTTCGGCATCAGGGAGCGCAACATCTTTTCCACAACTGTGACATCAATCATCTTTTCACCATGAAATCACATTGTGTTGCTTATCTCCATTGTTTTAGCACAGTAGCTCATTACAGACTATCCTTCCTTCATATACAAAATCTTGAAATCCCTTCTCAAGGCATGAAGTTGTGCATGCTTCACTCTAGCAATACCTTGATATTTTTTATTCATCGAATCCCAAATATCCTTAGAAGTTTCTTTGCAAAGAATAGTTTCTAGGATGCGACGATCAATAGCCTAAAAGAGATAATTATTCACCTTCAAAACTTCCAACTTTCTTGCTTCGAACTCCACCTTTTGAGCATTCGTTAAGGCTTCACCTTTCCGCTGGAGCTCCTATAACATCCTAGACAATTACCCAATACTCAGTTGACCATAAGAAATTCTCCACCAGCATACTCCAATAGTCATAGTGACTATCAAAACGCGGAATACATGCTTGAACGTAATTGCTCTCTAAATCCATAAACTAACAATATTGCTCTCTGGCTCAGATACCACTGATAGCAACACAAACTCGAGAAGCAGAGGTAGAATAGAGAAAGAAAGGCAGTAAACACGAACAGAAATTTTATTGGCTCATGATTTTTTATACTACTACTACAGTCAATATATAGCAAAAAAGTGACAGACTTAAGTGAAAAACTTAAGAATTGCACTACAAACTTTCTCCTAAAAACTAGATAACCACCCACATATAAAATTACTTCTAAAGACAAGGACAAATCTATAAAATAGGAATTCTATTTACTAATAATTCTTATTTTACTAATAGAACTCTTTTAAACTAACAAGACTTACATTAATTTAGAATCAAAACCCTGTTACTTATGCAGAAAAAATAGTAATTCATACAGATATGTTATCTAGCACTTAGTCTCAATAACAATTTTCAGATAAAAAATAACTAAGCACCCATTATTTAGAAATCTAGAACCCCTAGCTAGCTTTGAGTGCAATCTTTTGTAGCATGCATCTAATGGTCTATATATAGGACTTCAAGATGAGGTGTCATATAGTATGTTGTTTGTGGATGACATGGTTCTAATCGACGTGACTTGTATATGAATTAATACTAAGTTGAAGATACAGAGATTTACCTTGAATTTTAAATGGTTTAGTTGAACAGAACCAAAGCAGAATACTTGTAGTGAGAATTCAGTTTGGTAACACATGGGGCTAGTATGGAAGTAAGACTTGATACACACGCACTTCTAAAGAATGAGAGAGACTTTCAAGTATGTATCCTATATCTATTATTCAAGGAGATAGAAAGATTGTCAATGATGTTGCACATTGTATTAGTGTTTATTGGGTTAGATGGAGGCTTGTATCCACAGTCTTTCGGTGATAAGAAGGTGTTACCTAAACCTAATTAAAGGCAAGTTCTATATAATGATTATTAAATCCACTATGATGTATGGGTAGAGTATTGATCAGTAAAGAAATCTCACGTTCAAAAGATGAAAGTTGCGGAGATGAGGATATTGAGTTGAATGCATGTGTGTCCATAGTAGGAATAATAAGGTTATAAGTGAAGATATTTAGGACAAAGTGAGATAGGCCTTGATGAAGGAGATGCAGAAAGCAGTACTGAGATGGTTGGGTATGTAAAGAGGAGAAGCACGAATTGTCCAGTGAGGAAGCATGAGAAGTTGGCAATAGATGGTTTGAGGATAGGCAGAGATAGGCCAAAATTATTATGGAGAGATGATTAGACATAAGATGATGTAGTTTCAGCTTATTGAGGACATGACATTAAATAGGAGTTTGTGAATGACACTGATTAAGGTGAAAAGAGAGTAGGTAGTACATATAATATTGTCTCACTTATGTTTTCATACTATTAGTCGTAGTATGACTTAGAGAGTTTCTTGTTCTTCTATGGTTGTTATTTTATTGCACTTCGGTTATCATATTATGTTATTATAGTTATGTTTATTTTCAGTATGCTTTGTCATTCTCTTTATAGTATTATGCTATGACTTCTTTTCTTCTTCTTCTTTGTGCTAAGGGTCTATTAAATACAGCCTCTCTAGCTCTAGAAAGAATAAGATTTGTGTATACTCTATCCTCATGATAACCCACCTATAAAATTGCACGAAATATAGTATTTTTGTATCTACAAGCTATAGCAACTTTTTTGCAAGAAGTAAGTTTGACCTAAGAAATGTGATACATAATACTTTATTCGTTCCAATTTAGGTGTCTTACTTCTTTTTTTGGTTTGTTCAAGAGAGTTGTCTTTTTTTATGTGACACCCCATAAATCCATGCTCTTGTTATTAGTGTTTCATGCCTAATTTGGTTAGATTGGAAGTGTATTAGGGTCGTGGGAGACTTCTAGTACTTAGACAAGTTCAAGACTTCCTTAGGAATTGAGTTTTGAGTGTTGGTTTGTGCCAAGGTTAACTTTAAATGAGCATAACTTTTACCAGACAAAGAACTAGACAACCCACAAAATGTCTAATGAATTCCCTTGGTGTTAGCTTTCCAACACACTTGGTTTCACCTTATTTCAAGTTCGGATTGAGGAGTTATGACCGTTTTCGTGAGACCCTCCCGTGCAGTGAAACCACACGGGCAACTTGACGGGCAGTGGGGCCTTGGACAGGCTGTTTGGGTTGCCTTGATCTGGAAAAGGCCATTTTTTGTCTAAGGAATGGGGCATGGGCCGTGGCTCGTCGTGGAGTGTGTGCAAGTGAGGAAGAGTGGGCGTGAGAGGAGTTTTCTTGGCTAAATATTGTGCCACGGCCATCTTCACTGGCCGTGGCAGGTCGGATGAGTTGTGACCCTGGGTGTGGGATGGCCTGGCAATATTTTTCTCACTAAGTGTAGTTCAATAAACCACTACATGGTCCATGTAGCACCACACGGTCCCTAAGGGCTCCCGTCAAAGTGATGACGACGTTAATTTTTCTAAGTGCTCCACCTTTCAAACTTTTGACCAAGTCTCATCTTATGGGCACTACATGACCCATGGAGTGCCACACGACCCATGTGGGCCTTAGTGTTGCATCACTTTGCCAATTTTTCCATCCGTTCACTAATGGCGGTTTCGTGAATTTAATCCATTCTAATGACCTTTTTAGACTTCCAATGCTATCTTAACCTCCCCAAAGGACTTAAACCCTATTCTAAAGGATCAAACTCATTACTCTCAACTTGAATACACTCTCAAGTCCTCTCTAAACCCTCTACTAAGGCCCCAATACAAATTCAAGGACACCCAAGAACAAGTTTGGATTTCAAGACCCCATTCCAAGCTTCCACTCTTTCCTAGCTCAATTTCAAGAGACTCAAGGTCTAAGGTATATGGATTTCAACCATTGGATACTTTCTCCAATGGTGCCCAACCTACTTGTTTATATAACTTGCATTTTTTCAAGCTAGATTATCTATGGATATCTCTTACCATGTAATTTGACTCTAAACTATGTTGGGGTTTTATGAAATGTTGTTCAACCATGCATGTTTTGAGCTATGAATCTAAGATCTAATATGAGATTTGAGGAGGGGCTTAGATGTATCTTGAATTAGGGTATTACCTAATGTAGGTGGTTTGTTTTACATTGATTTCCTCACATGATTTCACTCTTGAATTGCATGAATTTAAACTAGCATTACACACTCATCAAGTGTTTGATAAAATGTCTCATTTTGAAATATTGAGCTATGGATGATCTATTGCATGACCTATGAACTAATTAACTTTATAATGATGAAAAAAATGTGTATATATGTGTTGATTTCATGAAAGGTGTCTTTAATGTTGCAAGTTGAACATAACTAAGTTGAGAGGTTGATACCTCAAACACCTTAATATGAGGTGGTAAAACCGATTAACCAAGTTGAGGGGTTAATACCTCAAACACCATGATGGGAGGTGGTAAAAAACCCATTAACCATGTTGAGGGGTTGATACCTCATACACCTTGATGGGAGGTCGTAAAAACTCATTAACCAAGTTGAGGGGTTGATACCTCAAACACCACCAAGGGGTGGTTTACCTTGGATTCCAAGTACTAAGTTGCTTGGTTTATGATGATGATCTCTTCCTACATATGTAATATGTTCTATATAAGCATGTTTTACTTCAAGCATCATTCATATGTGTCATATTGTTATTATGTGGTCTATGATGATGATCTCTTCCTACATATGTAATATGTTCTATATAAGCATGTTTTACTTCAAGCATCATTCATATATGTCATATTGTTATTATGTTATCCATTTCCTATGATTATACACTTTACCTATGTTGTCTATCTATTATTGTATTGCATCCTACATACTTAGTACATTCAAATGTACTAGCACACACTTTATGCCTACATGATGTTACCATGTATCCACTTGATCATCTTCCTCCTCCATGTGGCTAGTACTATATTTCAAAGCAAGTTCGTGAGTCCTCAATTCCAAGGACATGTTTCTTTGAATTTATGTTATGTATTGACTCTTATTATATTAAAAACTTATGACTATGAGGGTGAGGCCAGAGATTGTCTTGGTCCCCACTCCTATCTACATGTTAGAGGTGTTGTTGGAACATTATGATGTACTAATGCTATACCTTGACTTTCTATGTTTCTATGGTATCAACTATGTCCCTTAGCCCCGTTTTTCCCCTTTTACTATCTCTTGATGTTGTACAATTGCTTCCGCGACCAAAAATGTGTAATGATATTCTAAGAGGCTTGTTTGAGATCCCCTTTGGGTTCCCCATTCGCCATGTCACGTCTAGGCCCTAGGTCTGGGCCGTGACATTTTATATTTAGTAAGTTTTTCAATGCTAATATTCTATATCACAAATCCTAGACCATAAAATTTAAATTACTACACATATCTTTAATTTGATACCACAAAATTCAATATTAATTTTCTTAAATAAAATTAAATTGAATGTTGAAGCAATGGTTAGATATATCTTATACATTTGAAAAGAAAATCTAAAATTATTGTGAGTGACAAAATGTTTAAAAACTATTCAAACTTGCCAATATTTTCCTTTTGGAGATGCTAAAAAAAGAAAGATCAAAGATAGATAATCTATCATAGAATGATGGACTAACTATAAACATATGTACTTATGAATGACTAGTTAAATAATTAAATTAAAACATTGGGGACTTAAAGTAGAATATGTTTTAGTAACCGTACTCCTAAGTTACAAGCAATAAGATAATTTTTCCATTTCAATGTCCTCATATTTAAGGTACGAAACTTCGGATTTCACTAATGATCCTGTAAGTGTAGGCCAATATAACCTAATACATGGTCCATGTAGCACCACACGGTCCCTAAGGGCTCCCGTCAAAGTGATGACGACGTTAATTTTTCTAAGTGCTCCACCTTTCAAACTTTTAATCATATAACTATTAGAGTGCATAACTTAAACTCCTAATATATAATAAAGTCAAAATAACATCTTTAAGTTCTATTTTCTATCAAACATCATCATATATAAAATGAACATTGTGAAATAAATTTTTTTTTTTGAAAAAAGTACAAAAAATAAAGATTAATGCTACTTAAGAAACTTACCACAAGTACTAGTTATTCAATTGCATCTCCTTATGAGTTCTTCTTCATTACTAGGGTTTGGACTAGGATTACGAGTTGGACTACCAATTTGAGCCACATTTTTATTGGAAATGGCCAAATTGCTCTCCATCTTCTACTTCGTTGACGCGATTAATTGGAGTGCTTGAGAGAATTTTTTATCCAATGGAGTGATTGAAGAAGAATCACTTGAAGTTTGTGATAAAGATTAAGAAAGTGAAGAAAGTGAAAGAGAAGAGCTTGTTTTATGTAAACCTATAGGGTAAACTTTTTTCCATTGTTTAGATAATAAAAAATTAGAATTAATAGTTCTTGTTTTTCTTTTTCCCTATGTTTCTCTAGTGCATAGAGTTTTTTCAAACTTTGCTTCTACTGATTTGATTTGATTTAGCACGAAATGTAAGAAAATAATAAAATTCAATCTTGTGGTCCTAAATAAAGTAATGTACAAAAATATCATTTAATCTTGTGGCTTTAAACATGTCACGTGAAAAATTGAAATTAATGTTTTGCCAAAAAAGAAAAGGGATCATTGTTTTTAGACAGAATAAAAAGGAAATAAAGTCATTCATTTTTAAACGAAAGAGGATATATATAGGTAAACACGTGTTATATAAACTAGTTTTGATGCATGTGCATTGCACGTCAATGTGAAACCATATAATGCACTATTTTAAACATAATGTCAATATTAGTAAACCATAAATTTAAATAAATGATTATCAATGAAATAAAGAAGTATAAGTTTCTAATGAATATAGATTTATTTTTCTTATGATTACTTATTGTATGCATAATAAAAATTGTGAAATCAATATCCAAAAAATATATTTATATATTTATTATCATTGTCATGACCCAAGCCTAGGGCCTAGACGTGACACGGCGAATGGGGAACCCGAAGGAACCCCAAACAAGCCTCTTCATTAGCATATCACATACATATCCTTAGTTGCGATAGCAAAATAAGATAATGAACATGTAATAATAGAACATAAGGGAAGCGGGAATAATGACACGTCGCAAGTCCAGGGTCTAGACGTGACACGACGAATGGGGAACCCGCAGGAACCTCAAACAAGCCTCATAGCATATCAACCACATATCCTTGGTCACGGAAGTAAAATAACAACAACAAGAGATATAAATAGGGAAAACGAGACTAAGGGAAGTCTTTGTTTGTCATAAAACATTTCAAGAGTTAAGCTCATAGCATAATTACATCTTAATATCCAACAACACCTCTACCATAGAATGGAGCAAGGGCCATGACATTTTCCAGGCTCACCCTCATAGTATCAAGTGTTCAACATAAAGAAATAGCAAATGGCAAAAGTAACATAGATAGCACCCTCGGACTTGAGGACTCACAAAAGGTTAACTTCAAAGCACCAACCTGGCCACGTGGATGATGATTAAAAGATGCTCTGATCCCTACATGGTTACATCATGTAGGGATAGATTATGCGTTAGTATATTTGAATGTACTAAGTATGCGGGATGCAATGCAACAAGAATCACAAGCCATAATAACATGATGTTTAATCATAATCAAGGAACATAAACTCAATATGGATCATATACATATACTCAATGCTTACAAAAATAACATGCATGAGAATGGTGAAGTAGTCACCCACTCACCATACGGTATAGCCTTTTCGAAGAGTGTTACCAATACCCCTACTTTATGACATACCCTTTTGGGTAGGTGGTATGAGATGCCTCTTACCTTACGATACAATCTTTTTTATAAGAGTCATGATTGATTCTACCTTATGGCATGACCTCATCGGTAGAAGTTAAGAGCTATCCTTACCTTATGACATAATCTCTTCCTTAAGAATTTAGGATGCACTTACCTTACAATATAATCTTATCAGTAAGAAAGGTCTTACCTTATGGCGTGTCCTTTTCGGTAGGTTGTCCCTACCTTACAATATAATATTTTAAGTAGGAACCATGAGTTACTCTAGCTTACGGTATGACCTTTTCGATAGGTTGTCCTTACCTTACGATATAATCTTTTAGGTAGGAGTACAAAAATAGCTCATCAAACCATCACATCAAAGAATCACAAAAGGACTTCATATTTCTCATGAGAGTAAAACATAACATAAAGGTTCAAAATCTTATTGTAGATCATGGAAACTTTTCAAGAGTTTAATACATGCTTGGAACCCATAAAGTATCATAACATGCTTGTCAAGTAAAATCATACAATACTCCTTCATCAACATCAAGAATCCTCGTCAAGACATTTTATCAAACACTTGGTGGGTGTATAATGCTTGTTCAAAATCATGCTATTCAAGAGTGTAATAATATGAGAAAACTCAATGCAAATCTACCCACCAAGATATACTAAAACCCTCATATAGAATACCTTAAAATCCATCATCAAATCTCATAATAGATCATAGAGTCTTGGAGAGGCTTTTGAAAGGGTTTTGAGTGATACACAGTTGAAAAATGGCTAAGTGTGGGGGTTTTAACGCATAAATGGGCATAGGACTATAACCCCAACGCCCTTGGGCCAAAATAGAAAAACAAGGAAAATTTTACACTAGTCTGCGTCTGGTCCATGGCGCAGAGCCAATGCGAAGGGCCAAATAACACTGATATGCACCCTTGGTGCATCGCGGCCAGGGCGCGGATCACCAATGGAATTCATAATTTTGTGAAAATTATTTTTCGCTACGGGCCCTCTAAAATTGGGGTTATACTCATTTCCCACTCAATTTTTTCCTTGATCAAGAATATGAATTTGGATTTTTGATATCACCAATGAATTTTGAGATATATGTAAATAACGATTATGGGCATTTCTGAAGCACATTTTGTAGCTTTTTTTTAGCGTTTTAACTAAGGGAGTCTTTCATAATGGGTGGGGACCAAAACATCTCACGGGGTCACCCTCATAGATAAGTATCAAAAAATGTATATCAAGTATTAACATAGGCATGAAAGAAAATAGATATTGTCCCCAAATATGAGGACAAACCAAAAGCTAACTTCAACGGTCCGGCTAGCCACGTGGAGGACGAGGATCAATAGGAGCTACAGTTCCTAATGGTGAAATCATGTAGGCATAGAGTATGCGTTAGTACTTAGAATATACTAAGTAAGAGGGGTGCAATGCAACAAGAATTGTAAGCATAATAATCAAGATTCATAATCATAAACGATAGACGTGAGCTCAATATGACATGTATAATCACTGCTTAGGTGTAAACATGATATGCTTGAGAATAATCATACTTGCATAACTTATTCCACACAATAAAATGACTTGAATAGCTCATCCAAATACCTTGTACTAGAGGGTGAGGAACATAGCATGGGTCATGACCTCTACTAGTAGGTAGTAGATAGTACATGGTATTAAGTCGTACATGAGGGCGAGGCATACAACATGGTTCATGACATCTTCATGTAGATATTAGGTAATGTATATTAATAAGTCGTATATGAGGGTGAGGCATATAACATGGTCCATGAACCCTTTATGTAGACATTTGCCTTGTGCTAGAAGGTGAGGCATACAACATAGTTCATGACCCCTTCTAGTAGGCTTCTCAATGCACATGAGAAAAAACATAGAATAAGATCTCAACAATTCACTTGTAGATCATGGAATCTTTTTGTGAGTTTAATACATGTGCTTGGGAGCTCATAAATCACTACAAAAATAATTGTCTTTCAATTCATGTAATAGTCTTTTATCAACATAAGAATTATCGTCATGCAAACTTAATAAACATGGTGGGTATGCATACACATGCTCAAAATTATGCAATTTAGGAGTATAGGACAAGATTGAGCAAAATCAATTTAATTCGAAGTCATTTAAATCAACCCACCAAGATAATAGTAAAAGCCTTATTTGAGTGTTATGAAATCCATCTTAGAAATTCGCCATCTTTCACAGTCTAATAATTCATGTCATGTGTAGCCTCAGTAAGCATAAATCAACTCATAGAAATAGCTTCATTAGATATTCATGCATACTTAATCAATACTTGAAGAATCTAATTTCAAATCATGTTTATAATGCATAGTAGAGTTTACCCATAAAATATCCAACATTAAAATCATGAAATTTGATAAAGAGGGAAGGTTTGGTTTCATGGGTGAAAGGAACCCATGAATGGAACCCACATACCTAAACTTGAGACTTTCTTGAAATTGATTTGAAGATTGGAGTGGGTTCTTGAAATCCAAAGCTTGCTCTTGAAATCCTAGAATTTTGAAAGGGAAATTTGATAGTGTTTTAGAGAGGTTTTAAGAGGTTTTTGAAGGTTCTTGAGTTGAAAAATGACTAAGGATGAAGGTTTTCACGATTAAATGGGCATTGGGATATTACCCAAATGCCTTTGGACAAAACAAGAAAAACCTTTTGGGAAATTACACTGGTCTGAGCCCTAGGCACAATGCAGACAAGACACATGGGCTACATTGCACTGTACCGCACCCCAGGCATGTTGCGTCCTGGGCACGCATGCACACTATTTTGTGCCCCCATTGCAAAAAATATTTTTTGATACGAGTCTTCTAAGATTCGGGGGCTACCCTTTTCCCGCACAATTTTGCCCCCTAAATAAGAATATGAAGTCAGATTTTTGAAGTCATATACGATTTTGGGGATATTCAAGAAATACACATATAAGGCATTATGAAGCACATGAGGGACATTACAATCATATAAAGCTAAATATAGGTAAGATGATATGTCATTCCTCTAGGGCCTATAATTAGATTTATCTTTTTTCTCCTTTTTTTTCTTTTGACTTTTTCCATTTCAAAATTACTTGATATTTGAGGCATATCATCTCATAGTTGCGCATTGCATCTCATTTTATCTTTTATTCTTATTTGACTTGTATTTATTTGGTGTTGTACATTACGTGATAATTAGTTGTCCTAATTTAAAGGAATTCGACTGCTAGGTATTTATAGACTTATAAAAAATATCCCATTTTACCACCTCCATTT
The DNA here is from genome assembly GCA_000787875.1 of Solanum virginianum. Lineage (NCBI taxonomy): Eukaryota > Viridiplantae > Streptophyta > Magnoliopsida > Solanales > Solanaceae > Solanum > Solanum virginianum. The sequence continues at coordinate 23,713 of DF359644.1, forward strand.
TTTTTTGCAGCGTAAATATTTTTTGTATTTAATCAATTTCGTATTTGGTTAATTTTGTCACATATTTCTACAGATAATTGGCTTCCATCCGAAATAAGAGACATCAAGAGCTTATTAATTTGTTTCGATATCTTTTCCAAATTTACCGCTAGAGTTTTTTGCAAAATAATCCTTCTCAGCTACTGGTAAGCCACTCAAGAGAAGTCAAGACCTAGCACGACTAGAGTTAAAGTTGATATGTCAATGAGAAAATTGGAAAACATTGGGGAGCAATTTCAGAAGATTGTCTATGATAATCTGTTGTTTTATTGCAACATTTGTAAGACCAAGGTCATTATGAAAGTGAATGCCGACTATTATTAGGAAGTAAGAAACCAAGAGAAGCACATAAATTTTTCTCTGAGATTAAATAATATCAAGATGATGCTCGGGAGATATTAGATGCAAAGAAGGCTAGAAATAAATCCTTACAATTGATAAAAGTAGCATCCACAATCAGGTACATAGTTGAGACACGAGATTTGGTACACTAATAAAGAGAGCTAAGATAAGGATAATTGAGAAAAATAGCTAAATTGAGATTTGGTGCACTGAAAAAAATATGAGTAGGTTCGCAATGAGCCTGGGAAGAGGCCTAGGTAGTCCATGGCAGCAGGGGATGCCTAGTAGAATTTTATAGGCCAAGGAACAGGAAACAGGTGATTTCGACAGTTTTCAAGGGTGTTAGCCCATGAATTCTAGTGCTGTTGGGGGCTCCAGCTCAACATTCCCGAAAAATTATTTGAGTGGGTCCACCACGAGCCTGGGAAGAGACCCAGGCAGCTAAGTGGCAATAGGGGATGCTTGATAGGGTTTTATGGGCCAAGGAACAGGAAATAGATGATTTCGGTAGTTTTCTGTGATGGTAGCCCATGAATTCTGGCGCTGCAGGGGGCTCTGGTGTATCTTTTCCAAAAATCATATGAGTAGGTCTGCAATGAGCCCAGGATGAGGCTTTGATGGCCCAGCAGTATGGGGGGACACCTGGTAGGATTTTATGGGCCAAGGAATGGGAAATAGGCAATTTTAGCTGTTTTCTGTGGGTGTTAGCCCACAGATTTTGGTGCTGCAGGGGGCTCTGACGTAATATTCCTAAAAACTCATATGAGTAGGTTCACAATGAGCATTCAGGAAGAGAGCCAGGTGGCTCGACAGCGGCAGGGGATGCCTGGTAGGATTTTATGGGCCAAAGAATGGGAAACAGGAGATTCGAACTGTTTTGTGTGTGTTAGCCCACGGATTTTTGCATTGTAGGGGGCTCTAGTACAACATTCCCAAAAAATATATGAATGGGTCGACAATGAACTTGAAGAGGTTTAAGTGGCCTGGTGATGACAGGGATGCCTAGTAAAATTTTATTGGCCAAGGAACAGGAAACAGGTGATTTCAACAATTTATAGGGAGTGTTAGACCAAAGATTCTAGCGATGCAGGCTGCTCCAGTGCTACTTTCCCAAAATATCATACAAATAGGTCCACAATGAGCCCATGAAGAGGCCTAGGTGGCCCACCAGCGGCAGGGACTGCTTGGTACGATTTTATGGGCGAAGGAACAGGAAATAGACGATTTCAGTAGTTTTCTATGGGTGTTAGCCCACGGACTCTAGTGTTGCAGGGGGCTCCAGCGCAACATTCTCAAAAAATCATAAGAGTGGGTTTGTAATGATCCTAAGATAAGGTCCAGGTGGCCCAATGGTGATGAGGGACGACTGGTAGGATTTTATGCGCCAAGGGACAGGAAACAGGCAATTTTGGCAGTTTTTTGTGGGTGTTAGCCCACAGATTCTGGCGCTGCAGCGGGCTCTGGTGTACCTTTCCAAAAAACTCATAAAAGTAGCTCTACAATGAACCTAGGAATGAGTCCTAGGTGGCCCTATGGCGGCGGGGGATGTCTGGTAGGATTTTATGGGCCAAGAAATAGGAAACAGGCAATTTTGCCAGTTTTTTAGTAGGTGTTAGCTTACAGAATCTAGTGCTACAGGGGGTTTCGATGCAATTTTCCCAGAATTTAAATACGAGTAGATCCACAATGAGCCCAGAAAATGGCCTAGATGGCCCGATGGCGGCGATGGACGCTTGGTAGGATATTATAGGCCACGAAATAATGAACATGCGATTTAGGCAGTTTTCTTGTCATGACCCAAGCTGTCACGCCCCAAATCCCATTAAGACAAACTAGCACCCGTTGCCGATAAGGCCCGGGAGAACCGACTATATCCATGTCCTTTCTATATGCAATATAATGAATTCCACCTTCAATATGCCTTTAAAAAGGTAAATAGCACTAACAAGCCAAAAGGAAAAGCATATGACTAGGCCGTTGGGGCCACGCTGTCTGGTATACAAAATATGCCCACACTTTAATTTAAATAATCTACAAAGCCTCTAAATAGTGACAAGTATATGATAAGGGTCGGGACATCAGTATAAGATAATGTACTTAATATGTAAGGTAGGAAACACTGTATATGAAATAACAACTCAAATGAAACTTTGTACTGATGTATGATAAGAGACCACCTTTGGTTATTTTGTGGGATCATGTTTTACATTCTTTACATCACTTTACCTCTACTGTAACATCTGTATAATCTATGCACATCATATCATAAAAGACCCAGCTGATTAGGGGTAACTGTATCGGGGTCATCCCTGGCTAGGCTCTTCCTTAGCCCCTCGGGCTACCCCCCGTGATAGGATCGTCCCTGGCTAGGTGATTCTTCCACCCCTCGGGCTACACCCTATCCATAATAAATATTCTTTACCTTTTAATTACCTTTGAGATGATCTTTTAGTGGTCACATTTGACCTTGCATTTACCTTGGAATACCCTTCCCCTCCTCGAAATGTTTAGCTAAAACATAGTAAGTAATAAAACTAGCATTAGAGGCCAATAGACACATCTTAAACACTCAATTTCCTATATAGACACTACTCGGGCAGCAAGTGTGTGATTAAAACGCGAGCGTATCCTTTCAACATTTTTGCTTATAATCGTATTCTGTAATGTACATTATCAGCCACACATCATGTACAGCCTCAATATCAGCCTTCAAAAAATCTCAGCAAAGTACCAAATTAACAATGAAAAACGTGGAGCAACAGCCCTATACACATAAGTCCACAAATTCAATCAACAACACAATTGCGACATCATATGGAACTCACTGTTTTGGATTGGAAAAGCAATGAAACAGCACCTACACATCATTGTAAACCTAATACAACTTAATAACACTAACATATCTTCGATAACCCTACTCAAACAACAATAGAAACAGCATCCATAAACATCATTATAAACCAAATACACCTTAATAACAGTAACATATCTTCATAACCAGCTCAACAAACAATAGAAAAGCTTTCATATAAACAAGGAAAATACACAACAACTTTTGGAACATAATTCTGTCCAGAAATTTCAGCATGTATCTAACAAAGATAGTCCCTTGTTGTCTATAAGAAAACCATATAAAACACATAGATAAACTTACTTAACTTTCCCATCACATGTAAGACTTGCCAAAGAAACCTTAAGGTCTCTTAAAATGGCTTGGAACACTAGCAAAACATTGAGAGCAAAGTAGAGAGTAAACTGCTTGTTTGTTCTTTTTTTGTTTGGTCCTCAAAGTGTATGAATTGTGGGAGCTGCTTAGGTCTCTTTTTGAAGAGATTCTGGCCGACTTACTAAGGCTATCTTACCCTCTCATACTAAGCTAGTGATGCAGCTATTTCACTCATTTCACTTTGGCCAAATGGATCTCCAAAAGTATGTAGACTTACATACTAAGCTGGTGATGCAGCTATTTCACTCATTTCACTTGGGCCAAATGGATCTCCAAAAGTATGGGCCTTGGCTGCCCAAATTGCATATTTTTCTCCTTTTGCCTTAGGCCCAATTAGTCAAGTATTAGGGATTGTTATTGGGCCAATTTAATCATTCATGTTGGGCTATAAGTACAGCCCACCTATAGTACGAAAACATGGGCCAAGGTCACACCCTCAACTTAGACTTTATTCATAATCGGAGTTAGACAATTTCAATGTCGAGCCTCATCTCCGTTTAACTCACAAGTTCAAGTTAACCAAGTAGCTGACTCACCTACTAGCTTCCTAAGCCCTACAAGCACCTCAATTTGTTATCCTTTGTTTAGGGTCTTAGTCACCTTGACTCGACATAAAACATGTATGCATGCAACTTTCTTAAACTTTACATACACACGACGCCCTTTAATGCGAGATGCAAACACTTTTAAAATTGGCACTAATTTGAAAGTCCATATCATGTTTCATATGTTTAGTACAAATACTTATAGCGTTTGTGGGGTGTTACATCCTTCCCCCCTTTGGAACATTTGTCCTCGAATGTTAGCACAGCTAGATACTTTTAACCAAGTTTAAATCTTTATATAAACTTTTAACAACATATCAAGTATTCAATTACACGTCCTCTTAGGAATATTCGTCCTTGAATGTTAGCATTGCTAGATACTTTTAACCACATTTAAATCTTTATATACACTTATAACAACACATCAAGTATTCAATTTCACGTACCTTTTAGGGCCTCAAATCTGCATGTTGAACTTACCCTTCAACTTTAAATAAGTAAGGATATTTTAATCTCATTATGTCCTCAGCCTCCCATGTTATCTCCTCAGCCTGCTGGTTTCTCCAGAGTACTTTAACTGAAGCTATTTCTTTATTCCTTAGCTTC
>DF359644.1:46636-71573 GCA_000787875.1 Solanum virginianum
TCTACATATTACTCTTCAATAAAAATACTCTCTACTTCATTTTTAGATAATGTGTTGCAGCAGATCTACAGTGATTATTATGAGTTCACATGAACCCAATTTTTCTTAAACCATGTGCATGCTTACTAAATGAAAAATTATCTTGTTGTGAACAACAAAATATGAACAGACCAGTTACTAACCAAGAAATAGACCACTTATTCATTGAAAACGATTTTAAGTGTGATTCACCATGCCGTCTGCCTTCCCTTTGGGGAGAAGGGGGAAGTTTTTAAGTTATAGTGCAAAACTGCATCATAACAGACAAACAATAACTTATAAGTCATGCCATAAAAATAAATACTTTACATACCTCAATTTCCTTTGCCAAACTAATTCCAATGCCAAACCAATCTAACTTCCTCTTCATAACACAAATACTTTACATATCTCAATTTCCTTTGCCAAACTAATTCCAATGCCAAGCCAATCTAACTTACTCTTCCGGATGTCCAACGTCTACAAAAGATCACAATAACGCTCATGATTAATTAAAATCCTATTCGGGCCTTAAATCCCAAGTTGCCCCTAATTTTTGTAAAAGTTTTGCCAGCACCTCCCCTAAAACTAGACCACCCCAAGAATCCATCTCTGCCCTAATACATCAACAACAACCACAATAACAACCCAACAATCCACGACAAGCCCTCCAACATACATACAAACTTTAAATTTAACTAAAATAAGATAAAAATTAACATATCTTATAAACCCCTTTTAGGAATTCAAATCGCCCAATTCACAAGCACAATAACAACCCAACAATCCACGACAAGCCCTCCCAAGGCCATAACCTTACTAGATTCACTAACGAACTTTATTTCTTACCACAAATGTAAAACAGGGGGAGTGTTTTCTTGGCCAACCAATGCTTCCACGCTACTTAGGGGGTCCAATATACCAGGCTTGTAGCGTCAAATAATTGTAGAATTGAAAACCCATTTTTTTTTGCTGGGTGCTACAGTAACCCAAGGCTATGGCAGTGGTGTTCTTGCTTTGTTTGGAAATTATGGCTAAGTATGGAGCTTATATGAAGAGCCTATGTTATTCTTGTATATAAGCTTATACATGCCCCCACCCCTACACTAGTCCCAATAGGAATTAGACACAAAAGGGGGTGGAAAAATCTCTAGACATTTCTTCAAGACCCAAGTCTTGAAGATGACACTTTGGTCCCCAAACTATCCAAACATATCACTTTAGTCCCAATTTTTCCAAGAATGCTACTTTGGTCCCAAGTTTCCTAATAGTTCTAATACACCACAAGACGGGTTCTAACATCCTTCCCCCCTTAAAAATATTCGTCCTTGAATGTTAACTAGCCTCATGAGTTTCATAACCAATTTAGGGAGAGTTTCCTTCCAATCACCACAATAATGTATACGATACAGACTTGCCCCTCTGGGCCTCTGTGGTCCTTCTCATAGGCATCACTATTCTCAAAGTAATCTGTCAGATAGGAATCACCCTACTAGCATAGCTCTAACGCATGATCTAAGGTCAGAAGGAAGAGTGACATCCTAAATTTCCTGTAGCCTCCTGTTTATAGATGTAGTGCATGACACACCGATAAACAGGACTCTACTAGACACAATCTGTGGACACTCCGAGGACTAATCGCTCTGATACCAGTTCTATCACGACCCAACCCCGTGGGCCGTGACTTGTGCCCGAATTGAACACTCAGACGCAAATACAAAACCAGGCATAAACGCAACCCAGATTACTTACAACAGATAACTTATTTACAGAAATTTTGGCAGAGTTTTCTTTGTTTTATTAACTAACCAAACCCTGTAATACAGAAGAGTTCTAACACACAATATATATATATATATATATATATATATATGTATATACACGCGGGCCGACAAGGCCACCGCTACAGTTAAACCGCCCAAATAACACAATATACACACATAGTCATACAGTCTGCCATATCCCATACCCACGCGCATCCACAGACCTCTATACCAACAGACTGAATCATAGGACGGGACAGGGCCCCGTTATACCCTCGCATATGCACAAGTACAAAATAAAGAGCTAAGGGTATACATATACCAAGTGTTTGCTCCGAGCAGAAGGAGCACTTCACTCTGCGGTCAGGGATCCTAAGCTGGAGAGTCTCTCACTAGCATGGTTGTACCTGCGAGCATAAAACGCAGCCTTCGAAGAACAGGGGGTCAGTACGGAATACGTACCAAATATGTAAAGTAGAATGCACAAAATATGAAACAGGGTAGTAACTGCAACAAAAACATAATAATTTAAATCATAACCAAAATATTAAAATGCTTACTGCCATAATCCAAACCAGGGTAATAATTCACCTCGTAAGTATGAAAGTCCAACGCACATACAATATTAAAAGTTTTCTTTTATTTTTCAAAATATCAAACTGTTGCATAGCGTACAGGAACAACGGCGAACTCTAAACTCGCACCATACCACAGCATCTAACCAAAGAGTTCAAATCTCCAAAATTTCTGTCACATATAAACCATAGGATAACTATACTCACAAATTCTAATACAAACATGACATAGTGCAAAAGTTGGGCAGCCCAAATTACCGGATAGCACCCACTATTGGACCGCCCGAATTACCGAATCACGCCCATTATTGGACCACCCAAATTACCAAGTCGCGCCCACTATTGGACCGTCCAAATTACTAAGTCGCGCCCACTAAGGATACGTCCTGGACCGCCCGAATTGTCTGAGTCGCGCCCAGGGGCAACCAAATCCTGGACCGCTTGAATGACCGAGTCGCCCAGGCATAATGTCCACATACCAACCCTGGACCACTTGAATAATCGAGTCGCGCCCAGGTGCAATGTCAACATCGAAACTTATATATATACATACAAACAAATCATTATTGCAAGTCCCAAACATAAATAAAATATTCACATGAAAAGACAAGGTCATTCATGAGATCGAAATAATAGCTATGATATATTCTGTCACATGAAAAGACACATCATATGAACCTGAACATGGCATTTATACCCAACAATACTGACAACTTTAGTACTACTATACACATTCATACTCTCAATTTTCGCTACAACTAGGGGGTAGCTTCGAGTCGTGACAACCTCTCCCTTCCTTTTTGCCCACTCATATGAACCAACCAGATGTACATTACCTATCATCGAAACCTCCAAGAGGTTCCACCTGACAGTTGTAATTGATGCATCTAAAGTTGTTCAGGACCAGATTGTGTGTTTTAGAAGCTCATGTGTGTTTTAGAAACTCAGATACAGTCCACAATACTTCTCCATTTACAACACACTCACAAAGATCATGACACTACAATTTGCACCTTTAAAGAGCATTACTGGTATAGTATTACAAGTATATCTTATTCCTATCCAAGTTCATTAATAGTTAAAATTTTATGGATTCCGTTCATCAAGGAAAAGCTAGAGACCTTTATCTCATTCCTATCCAAGTTCATTAATAGTTAAAATTTTATGGATTCTGTTCATCAAGGAAAAGCTAGAGACCTTCTTGTCAGTTAAGTAAAGCAGAGATAAAGGATATAAGCAGTTTTGCAGAGGTTCCTACATTCTGCCCTAACCAAATGGATCAGAAATCAATTTATTGTTACTAATTTCATGGTAGAATTATAAAACAAGTTTCATGATGAAGGAGAACTAAACTCATTAATAATTTTTTCTTCACAGTTAAGCGCACCTCTTTTTATCACTGTAATTAGCTTTAATCATAACACACCTAATATGTATCATAAAGTTTCTGTACTGGCCTGGGGTAATGACCTTTGTTTTAACTCACAATGGGCTAGTTCTTCAAGCATGACCAAGCAAATCACCATGCAAAAACATGAGAATGTATTACAAATTTAATTCCCATGCCTACCAGCAATGTCACTCTTTCTATATATTACTCTTCAATAAAAATACTCTCTACTTTATTTTTAGATAATATGTTGTAGCAGATCTACAGTGATTACTATGAGTTCACATGAACCCAATAACTTTTGCTTAAACCATGTGTATGCTTACTAAATAAAAAATTATCTTGTTGTGAACAACAAAATATGAACAGACCAGTTACTAACCAAGAAATAGACCACTTTCCATAAGAATGCCGAGGAACGAATATAAGTCATGCCATAAAAATAAATACTTTACATACCTCAATTTCCTTTGCTAAACTAATTCCAATGCCAAGACAATCTAACTTACTCTTCCGAACGTCCAACGTCTACAAAAGATTACAACAACGCTCACGATTAATTAAAATCCTATTCGGGCCTTAAATCCCAAGTTGCCACTAATTTTTGTAAAAATTTTTCCAGCACCTCCCCTAAAACTAGACCACCCCGAGAATCCATCTTGGCCCCAATTCATCAACAACAACCACAATAATAACCTTAGTTTCAATACAATATAACACCATTTACATACATACTCCTAATTTCGACCCTACCTCCAAATCTCACAATTCAAAATAACAAGCAATCTTTCATGGTTTTCTTTTAATTTATAACACACTAACATATATAGAAAATTTAAATTTAACTAAAACAAGATAAAAATTAACATACCTTATAAACCTCTTTTAGGAATTCAAATCGCCCAATTCATAAAACAAAGTATTTTCTTGGCCAACCAATGCTTCCACGCTACTTAGGGGGTCCAATATACTAGGCTTGTAGCGTTAAATAATTGTAGAATCAAAAAACAATTTTTTTTGCTGGGTGCTACAGTAACCCAAGGCTATGGCAGTGGTGTTCTTGCTTTGTTTGGAAATTATGGCTAAGTATGGAGCTTGTATGAAGAGCCTATGTTATTCTTATATATAAGCTTATACATGACCCCACCCCCACACTTGTCCCAGTAGGAATTAGACACAAAAGGGGGTAGGGAAATCTCTAGACATTTCTTCAAGACCCCAAGTCTTGAAGATGACACCTTGGTCCCCAAACTATCTAAACATATCACTTTAGTTCTAATTTTTCCAAGAATGCTACTTTAGTCCCAAGTTTCGTAATAGTTCCAATACACCACAAGATGGATTCTAACAGTACGACTCATAGGATGATCTATGAGTCGTAATTGGTATCTCGTGGTCAGCACTTGACCTTTTGGACTTGGCTGTTACGACCCACTATTACGAGTTGTTGCTTGGGCTGCGACTCGTATGTTCCTCTTGTAGTCTAGGTCTTCAGTTCTTTGTCCAAACTTTTAGCTCTCTGTTTCTTCCTACGAATCTACCTATACAGTAAGACCTATGACTCGTAGAGTAGCCTCATATGGCTGACCTCCACTTAGCAGATTCTTGATTTTGCTCAATGAGATCACCCTACGACTCGTAGCTAGGCTACAACTTGTAGGAATGCTCGTATATCCTGCACTTCAGCAAAATTTGTAATTTTTCTTCCAAAATTATGCCAACCTATCTTTTCTGCAATAACAACACAAAAATACATAAAAACCATACAAAGTCACATTAAGAACACGCAAAATCCCTTGCCTTAGGTACTAAATGTGTTGTATTTTGATAGCACATCAACACTCTCAACTTAGAACTATTGCTTGTCCTGAAGTGACGACTTAATCTATGCAGATAATGAGAAACACATAGTAGTAACTCTAATGGCATATATATTATTTAACTCTAATTCAGGTACCCCGCTCTTATTTTCAGAGCCTGGTTATAAAGCTACTAAGCAGATCAAAATTCCAAGATGTATCTGGTAATCCACTATGACAGGTAAAGGAGCATCAGCGATCCACAATCACTAAATTAGTCATATGTGAATCATGCAGTGCAAATGCCCTCAAAGAAAAGAAGTCCCTCTTTCTCACTCAAAGGGCATTTAAAACATAGGGACTGTGCAAGTATTCTCACTCTCACAAATGAAATTCATGCAAAATGACTACCACCATAGGCTTGCCTCTAGACTCATCTCCGAATTGGTGATAAAGTGAATTTGGATCACTTTAGGACTTAATAGCTTATAACATAGGTTCATGGGGCTTTGGTATGGCATTTTAGGCAAATACTGACTAAAAGTTATCCTTGAACCATGTTTATGCACACTCTTTCCTCCATAACTTAACCATTTTCACTAAATTCGCCCTCATTCTTCCTTTTGCAAGCTTTTCCCGGGTGTTTTCTTTCTCCTTTTCAATAGTGCCTTATTTTTTAACTCATTTTTTCTATTTTCTTCAATCCAAGCCAACTTTTCTTTTCATTTTCTCACCTGGCACATGACTTTTTCATTTTTTTTCTTTCTTTCCCAACTAACCACGTCATTTTCATTTTTGTACCATAATAAAGGTCACCCTCAACTTAGCTTTCAACCTCAATCAAGGTTCACATGTTCAAGGATAGACCAGGGCCAATATCAAGGTATTTCATAAAACAAGGCTAAGCTAGCTAGGTGTCAAGAAAGAACAGGTATATGAGAAGCTCAAAGAATTAGAACAAAGGGTCAACTATCACATTTGGTAGGCCATTTAGGCAAAAGTCGACTTCACTAAAAGAACAGTGGCCTAAAATCCTTTTCCAATCCAACAAAATCACCAGTCCAATCTTAGAATAATAAGGCAAGTTCTGGGTTAGTACACAATGCAAGAATATGACAAAATAAGCTCACACACACATGGCATCGCAAATAGAATAATAAGGCAAGTTCTGAGTCATACATAATACATGAATGCGGTAAAATAAGCTCACACACACATGGCATTGCATACACACTCACGTACAGACTCACAGGTCATGCTTTAAGCATCAACTTGCCTTCTCCTTATCAGAACAAATATTTCCAGATAATCATATGCATGATTGCAAAAATAACCAACAATCTCAAAAATTTTGAGGGTACCAAATTTTCAAAACATTCAAAAAGTATTTTAAGATTGTATATATGCCAAAAGATAGTAAATACTATATATCTACAAATTATCTACACTACCTAGATATGCCGGTTCAACAGAAATTAAAAACATCCACAAGAAAAAAAACATGACAAGAAAACCTTAAGATAAAAAATATGGAGAAGTTATGGAGTTGAGGTTACTCAGACTTCACCCTAATCCATAACTTCCCACACCCCACTATAATAAGATACTTTATCCCAAAGTAAACACACACACACATATACTAAAAATTAACAAGTTAAAATAACACATCCGACAAAGAATTAAAAACAACATTCAAAATAAAACATAACGAAAACATTGTCTTAAAACCCCGATTACAAGTTGTGGGGCTATGTACGACTCATAGGTCAAGGTCTCATAGCAGACCTCAACACTAAGGAAAATCAGAATTCATAACTAGGCACTACGAACCATACTTACGACTTGTAAGGGACCCTAAGAATCATAAGATTGGCTTATAGTGCGTGTGCCAACTTTAAGTCCTTACTATTTCCCTCTACGACGCATGCCTATGAGTCATAGTGTAAGCTACGGCTCGTAGGCCTGCTTGTAGAGGCTGCTCCACATGCAATTTTCTTCAAGTATTCAGTTTTTGGTCTGTTCCTGGAAATCACACTTCAAACTATACCAATGAACAGAATAATACAACTAATCCAATGTCTAACACTTTAAAACAAGCATCAAACTACTACCTAACAATTTAAATATCTAAATTAAACTTAAAACAAACCAAAACATGAAAGAAAATTAGGTTGCCTCCAAAGAAGTGCCTTGTTTAACGTCATGGCTCGACTTTGTCATCATCCATCATCAAAAGTCTTTTATGGCCCAAACTTCACTCTTCAACTCATTCAGGTGTTTCATTGAATGGCGGATGTCAAACAGCACTTCTGCATCATTGACCCTGAATCGAAGTTGACCCGAATCCATATCTACCAAGGCTCTCCTAGTGGCTAGAAATGGTCTTCCTAATATAATGGGCACCTCAGAATTAACCTCATAGTCAAGGATCATGAAGTCTGCGGGAAAGATGAATTTATCAACCTTTACAAGCACATCAAAAAGTATCTCTTTCAATTTCTTTATGGTTCATTTTGCCATGAGCAAGCACATTTTTGTTTGGAGTAGAAGTGCTAAGGCCAAGCTTTTTGAACTCAAAAAGAGGCATTAGGTCGATACTTATTCCTAAGTCACGCAATGCTCTTGCAAATTCCACATCACCAATGGTGCAAGGAATAGTGAATGCATGGGATCCTTTCACTTTTGGGCAAGGCATTTGGTCATAGTGGAACTACTTTGTTGGAGCTCTTGTGAAAGCTCTTGGCTCAATGTGCGTTTCTTGGTTACCAAATCCTTCATGTACTTGGCATACCCAGGCATCTTTTCCAAAGCTTCTAAAAGGGGAATGTTGATGGATAGTTGCTTCAACATCGAGAGGAAGTGTTTGAATTTTCCCTCCTCTTCTTTTTTCTTAAGCCTTTAAAGGAAGGGAGGAGGTTTTGGAATCATCTTAACCTTTTCTTGTGCTCTCAATTCTTTTCTTTGCATCCTGACACTCTCCGAACCTTCTCCCTCAACCTCAGCTTCACCACCAGTACCCTTCTCACAAGCTTCATCTTCAATCACCGACATAGGGAGTTTATGGTGCTTTTACTACTCCTAGTCATGGCCACCATACAATGCCCATTATTCTTTAGATTTTGAACTGTATTGCTTGGTAAGGTGCCCTTTTGGCATCGGTTCAATTTCGAAGAAACTTGCCTAATTTGTTGTTCTAATTGTTTAATCGCCATGGAGTGAGACTCTATCATTTGGTTTATACTTGAAATGTCTGACTTTATTCCTTTCAAGGTCTCATCTTGGTGGTCGGCTCTTTTCAACAACTTGTCAAATATCTCTTCAATCCTTAAAGCATTTGGTATGGCATCACGATTGTGGGGCAGCACATAAAGACCATTTCTATAGCTATCTCTTCCACCCTATTCGGCATTCGACACTCTCTCTCTCTTTCATAGTAGCCATCTCGATTATCTCTATAAGCACCATCATGGTTATAGTTCTGACCTTGATTCCCAGGACCTTGCCTCTAGTAGTCCTAATTGGACCCTTGAGGGTTATTTCGGAAATCAGCCGCTTGGTTACTCATGAAGCAAGCATCTTCATCAAAGAATGGATCTTCATACATAGGAGCCTTAGGATTTTGGTGAGCTACCACTTGAACACTTGCTTGGCTTTGCTTTAAGACCAAGTCCAAACTCGTACGAAGTTGAGCAAGTTGTTCCATAATCTCTTCGTTGACCTTTACTTGCATATTGTTAGTATTGACCACATAAGAAGTCTTCATCGCACCTTGCTCTTTTTGACCCCAAGCTCTGTTTGTTTTAACCACTTGCTCCATCCGGGCGGCTGTCAATGTAAAAGGTTCAAGAAACATGCCTCTCATGATCGTGTCGGCACAAGCCTAACTATTCTCGTCAAGCGCTTGATAGAAAATTTCAATCAAAGCATCATCAACAATTTTATGTTCAGGGACCATCCTCAAGCATTTGGTGAATCTCTCTCATATGGTACTAATAGAGTCATCGGGAAATTGCTCAAAATTATTTATTTGGTCTTTAAGCTTAAGCTTCTTTGATCTTGGAAAATATCTCTCGAGAAACACTCTCTGAAGCTCTACCCAGCTTGTAATTGTACTCGGAGGAAGCTCAGACAGCCAAACAGTTGTATTACCCATTAGTGACAATGGGAACACTCGCAACCCAACTATATCAAGAGAAAGATTTTACATTCCTATGACACTTTTGCAGAAGAAGACGATATTATGGAGATAACGGTGGGGATCCTTGGATGGTACCCTTGTGAACAAACCATGGTTTTGGAGCATTTGAAGTAATCCACTTGACACCGAGAACTTAGCATCTATCGATAGTGGAGGCAACACTATAGCACCATTGACATCCATGCTCACAGGGTTCAAGCAATATCGGTTCCAACCATAAGTATTCTCGTTGAAGTCCCTAAGTTGCGGCCTATTGTCCCCTGGTGGTGGATTCTCCTCTTCCCACATCCTCATCATTCATATTTAATTCTTCTTCAACTGTGATATCCTCATTCAGCTGAGCCATTCTCCTAACGAGTTGATGGATCTCCAAATTGATCGGAACTAAGGGATTGCCATGGATCCTTCTATTGGGCATACAACCTAGTACATCCTGCGAATAAAATCAAACAACAAAAACAATAATAAAAGTAAAATACAAGAGGGTTTAGAAATTAATACTTGAACTAGCTAATAGTGAAATCAAGTCAATAACCTAGCCGTATTTCCCGACAACAATGCCATATTTTTTATGTTCATGCTCCAATAACAAAGCGATCACACTCAACAATAAACCTAACTATAAGTTAGGGTTGATCCACAAGGAATACAGGGCTTGACGATAGAGACCCATTATCAATCATTTCAAGTATCAATTACTAAAATATCTAAATGGGGGGTTGTGATTTAAGAACAAAAATGAAAATGAACACTAATCTTATCTGCGGGAAAACACTCAAATTTAGGAAAAACTTGGGAATTATGTTTCTTGTGATTCGTTGACTCAATTACCCTAGACAACATAACTCTAATTCAGAATTCGCATGCAGGATAGTAACTTAGGTTCTTCTAGCCCTCTTGTGAAGGTGAAGGTCGAATTTCACCATGGCGCTTGGTCAGCAACCATGATGTGCCAACTAACTGTTACCTATTGTCCCAATCAACCTCCTCTTGGTCAGGTTAGGTTGATTAGATGAAAACACATCAATCAAATCATTTCATTTACTTTTCTTTTCCTATTCGTCATTACCTTGATCAGGATCGTGATAGTAGGGGGTTTGTGATAGTAGGGGGTTTGGTGTTGGCCACCACCAAACATCAATCAAAATTAAGGGAAATAAATAATACATGCAAAAGCCCAATCAAAGACATATACAAAGTCTAGGTTATTTTAAGTCAACTACTCATGGTTGACACAACCCCAAGTTATGGGTGCTTAGCTACTCATGGCTAAGGCAAAATAAAAAATAATGAAGTTAGAAGACATAGTTGAGAGTTTACCTAAAATAATGAAGAACAAGAACACCACAAGTTGCAAACCACAAGCTTGGATAATTGGAGAATAAGTACAATGTGAGTTTTGCAATCCCCAAAAGTGGGTCTTCAAATTAAAGATGAGAATCTACACTAAACCCTAGAAAAACCCTTAGAATATTCAATAGAGAATATCCAAAGTGTTCTCTAAAAATATTCAATGTTTCAGCTCTCTCTTTTAAAACCCTATCATTAAGTTTTTATACTATTTACAATTTAACCCTAGAAATTAAATAGAAAAGACAGCTGGCAACAGGTGCGACTGTAGGGTGACCTACGAGTCATAATCGGGATCTTGTGGTCAGCACTTGACCTTTTGGACTTAGCTGTTATGAGTCGTTGTTTGGGCTACGACTCGTATGCTCTTCTCGTAGTCTAGGTCTTCAGTTCTTGGTCCAAACATTTAGCTCTCTGTTTCTTGCTACGAACCCATCTATACGATTCATAGTGAGACCTATGACTCATAGAGTGGCCTCATATGGGTGACCTCTACTTAGCAGAATCTTGATTTTGCTCACTGTTTCTAGCTATGAGATCATCCGATGACTCGCAGCTTGGGCTACGACTCATATGTCCTGCACTTCAGCAAAATTTACAAACCTATCTTTTCTGCAATAACAACACAAAAACACATAAAAACCATATAAAGTCGCTTTAAAAACTCGTAAAATCCCTTGTCTTAGGTATGACACAGCATCCGTTATTGAAGATCTAGCTTGCATATAAGCTAGCAATGTCTTTGAATTACCCACACTGAGCTTAACACCTATACCCTCAAGTGTTTTTATATCTTTACCTAATTGCCTCTTTTCAGGAGCTATATGTGCCAAACTACCCATAGATATTCTTCTCAGTGCATCTGCCACAACATTGGCTTTTTCAGGATGATATAGAATAATGCAATCATAATTCTTCAGTAACTCCATCCTCCATCACTGTCAAAGGTTGAGAGATCTTTGCTAAAAAGTATACTTTAAGCTTTTATGGTCAATATATATCTCACAAGTTTCACCATATAGATAATGCCTCTAAATTTTAAGAGAAAATATCACAGTGGCCGTCTTCAAATCATATGTAGGATAGTTCTATTCGTGCTTCTTCAACTATCTTGAAGCATAGGCGATAATGTGACCATGTTGCATAAGAACAAATCCTATGCCCACCCTAGAAGAATCACAAAACACCGTGAATCCTCCGAAACCAGATGGTAAGGCTAGTATTGGTGTTGTTGTCAAACATGTTTTGAGTTTTTCAAAGCTCTTCTCACATTCTTCTGTCCACTGAAACTTCACCTTTTGTTTTTGTTAGCTTGGTCAAAGGAGCTACTATTCAGGAAAAATCCTGCACAAAATGCCTATATTAACTTGCCAAACCCAAAAAGCTATGAATCTCTTTAGGTGAGGTAGGTCTAGGCTATTTTTGCACAGCTTTTACCATTTTGGAATCCATCGTAATTCCATCTTTGGATACAATATGCCCTAGAAATGCTACTGAATCTAGCCAAAATTCACACTTTAAGAACTGAGCATATAGCTTATGTTCTAATGTTTGTAACACAGGTATCCGGTGATTTTTGTTTTATTCTTGGCTATGAGAATATATTAGAATATCATCAATAAACACTATCACAAACTTATCTAAGAAGGGCCTGAAAACCATATTCATTAAATCCATGAATGCAACTAGAGCATTAGTCAGTCCGAAAGGCATCACAAGAAACTCATAGTGCCCATATCATGTTTTGAATGCTATCTTAGAAATATCTTCCTCCCTGATTCAAAGTTGATGATAACCGGATCAAAAATCTACCTTTGAAAAGTGGGCAGCCCCCTGCAACTAATCCAAAAAGTCCTCAATACGAGGCAAAGGATACTTATTATGTATTGTCACCTTATTCAGTTGTCTATAGTCGATGGAAATTTTCAAAGACCCATCTTTCTTCTTCACGAACAATACTGGTGCGCCCCGTGGGGATATACTTGGTCGAATGAAGCTCTTATCGAGCAAATCCCGCAATTGTTGCTTTAGCACCTTCAACTCTGCTAATGCTATGCAATATAGAGGTATAAATATTGACAATGAGTCAAAAGCCAAATCAATACCAAATTGTACTAGAGGTAATCCCGGCAAATCCTCAGGGAATATATCAGGAAATTTATTCACTACTGGTATCCTTTCCAAGCTAAGGGTTTCATCTTTAGTGTCCCTTACCATAGCTAAGAGACCCATGTAACCTTTACCGAGTACTTTTTGAGCCTTTATAAGAGATATAATCTTACCACCTCTAAGACTTGACCTCCCTCTAATATAAAGATAGGTTTATTTGGCATCTCAAATCTGACTATTTTCTCACGACAATCTACTATAGCAGAGCAAGGAGATAACTAATCCATACCCATCAACACATCAAAGTCAATCATGTCAAGTACAATTAAGTTAGCTAGAGTGTCTTTACCCTCAACTCTAATATGAGAATCACGATAAACATATTCAACTAACAGATAATCTCCCATAGGAGTAGCAACAAGGAAAGGATGATTCAGCATCTCTAGTTGTCGAGCAAACCTCAAAGCAAAGTACGAGGACACATAGGAGTGGATAGATCCTTGATCAATCAAAGCATGTGCATCAAATGAACAAACTAAAATAATACCTGTAACAATTGTATTTGAGCCCTGAATATCTTGTCTAGTAAGTGTAAAAACTCTTTACTAGCTTCTACCACATTTCCCTATCCTTGATTTTCCACAACACGATCTCCGATATCTCAACCTCTATTTCCTGTGCTAGTAGTACCTAAAGCATTACGAGTAGTCTGAGTAGGTGTAGTCATCTGAGTAGAGTTCTGGTTTGAGTTTTTCGGAGGTAGAGGAAAATCTCTAAGGTGATGCCCTAACTGACCACATCAAAAGTATCCTCTAGTCAAAACACGACACTAGCCTGCATGTGATCTGCCACAAGTCTGACAATATGGAACAATGACATACATTTTACCAAAATATCAATGTCCCTGCGATGATGGTTGTCCCTAATGTAGTCTGTATGTTGACTGTGAAACTGTATCTGTCCCTACTTGAGAGCCCTAATGTTGCCTTACTTGAATTCCTACTTTGCGATTTGCACCATAGTCACCACTTAAAGATCCCCCTATCTTGGCCTTCTTTCGGGCATCAAAGGCTACCTCACGACCCTTGTCTTTAATTTTTTTTGCTAAATCAACTGCCTCTGAATATGTCAACTTCTTCATATTTGGGGCTACCGTAGTGTATAGACGAGCAACCAATCCATTGACAAATCTTTGAACTCTAGCCAATTTACAGAATTTGGTGTTATAGGTTGACACATCCATATCCGAAGTCTGTATCAATCTCTCAAACTAACTTGCATATTTCTTTCTCTGACTTTTAGGGAGGAAGTGATCCATGAATAATTTGGTGAACACATCCAATTTCACTGGTGCTACTCCTACAGGCCGACCTAGCAATAAGATCTTATACTATGTGTTAGCCAAATCCTCTAGTTTATACGTTGCAAGCTCCACATCTCTCTCACTAGAACATTCTAGCACTCGTACTGCCTTGAAGGTTCTATCTAAGAAACTTTGAGGATCAACTGAACTATCAAAACCTATGAACTTTGGTGATTTCAGCTTCAAGAATTCCTGTAATGATACCTCTTTATTCCCAAAAGCATAAGCATGTAAGGGTGTCTGAGGTGGTGCCTGTGTCTGAGCAAATACAACAGTATGCTGACCTATCCTCTCTTGTATGTTCATTCGGTCAACCAACCCCTCTATAACTCTATGCATAGAGGTCAATGTTGTCGTAGTAGCATTATCTTGTGGTGGAGGGGATGGAGTTGCACTCATTTCAAGAGTGGCTTCTCTTGTAGTTCTCAAAGTGGTGTTCTGATTTCCTCTGGTGGCACTACGACCCCTACCTTGACCAGCTCTATGAGCTACACCCTTTCCCTTAGTTGAAGAAGTTGGAAGCCTAGTAAAGGTGTCTTTAGGTGTTTGAGGAACACCTGTCATTAGACAATCGAGTGCGAGCCATCTGATAAACGAAACAAATACTATTAGATTCATCTTACTATAGATATACATAAGTAGGAATAAGAAAGAAGGACAAGAAACATCCTATCATGTCCTCACAGAATCACGATTATATAAATGGCGGGCTACATAACTATAATTGAGATTCTACTACTAATGTGTGCTCCATAGTCATAGGAATAACCTTGGCTTTGATACCAACTTTGTCACGATCCAATTTAGGATCTTGACAAGCGCTAAGGGAAAAAATTCCAAAGCAAGTCTCGGCGCTAAGGGAAAGAATTCCAAAGCAAGTCTTACTAGAATTCTGTAGAAAAACGGGCAGGTTTTCCCTGTTTTTAGGCCTTTCCAAAATTTTTACCAGTATCAGAAAAGCAACACAACAATGAAATAATTAAATCAAGTCACTATATCAATTACCAATCTAATCTTCACATAATAATACCAACTCATCTCCAACAATAGAAATAAACTTAAACTCAGTCATAAAACCAGAATAAACAAACGAATGCCCAAGACTCTAAATAAAGAAATGACTATGGAGCAACTCTCTAAGAATTTCAAGAAGGGTCCATAACAAAATAAGTTTAGTTCCCACACGAAAGAGCTGGGTTCACTATGGAATCAACTTGCTACCTTTAGCTAACTAAATCCTTGCCAAAATCACTCGTATTCTCTGTAAAAAAAATAACGGGGAGTGAGATGCTAGTTCAGTGAGTAATAATAATAACTATAACCATTTTAATAAGGGACAAGTCAAAAAATATGCTAGTCTAATCATCAAAATCATGTAATAAATGCTCTTTTAAAAATCAATAGTCAAAATTCATCTTGTTGTCTCCTATAAGAAATTTAACTTAGCTATTCAGAAATAAACTTGGTAAAACACTTTCATATCAAATCATATACATATATTCGGAAGATTTTCAAAAATGAATCATGTAATCGGTATCTGTATGTCTATCTTCTTAAAAGGATAGACGATAATTGTAACTTTCATATTGGTACATCCCTACTCGAGGGATATCGGTAACGGTATGCTAGTTCTACCATCCCACTAGTGAGGGCTCTATCTGTAATCGGTAATATAAGGTGCATCAAGTCTGACGAATCCGCCGTTAGCTACAGGATTCATCAAGGTCTACTCCCATTAAAACTTTTCTTTATAGACCATATAAGCTTTTCCAAAGCAGTACAAGGCATGTAAATCTTAGTATCATATCATGTCAAAACTTAGAGAAAAGTACATGTAAAAGTACTTATATCTCAAGTAAACGTCAAATCCTTTCAATAACGGTAATCATCTCAATTTCAATATACTTGTCTTATGAAATACAAATAACTATTTCGGTATCATATCAAGTAAAAAGACTTATCCCATATGTAAATTCAAATCATTCAATAGCAATTCACTTTATAAATCATGTAAAAATCATGAAAACTTATAAAACACAAGGTTAAGATTACTACTCACAGTACTTGTCAAATTGAGTTTAAGATTACTACTCACAGTACTCGTGTAGAAGTACCAAACTTGTAACCTCAAGCAATCCGTAAGACTTCTTTCGGTCAATCTATATTCATATCATAAAATTTCAGTTACTTTCTTTGTTCAAGTTAAGTTTATACTAACTTTAGAAATTTCCAATCCCTTTTAGGATTTTCTATTTTCTATCCATTTGATGATATACAATGTAGTACTCAAACCATGAGTAATCCAATTGGTGCAATAATCTAATGATTTTTTTGACTATCTTAATCATCTTGTTCATCCAAAATTCGATAACCTAAAACTATTCTTGTTGTGCAATTTATCATCCCTTGTCACTAAATTTCAATACCCAAAGTAAATTACCTAGCCTAAGAACTTTCGAAGGCTATAGCAGAAGATAAAACAAGGACTCACTTGTAATTATGAGAATTTCACAATCTCTTATCGCTTTAACTCTTAATTTTCTTAAATCCTATACCCCCAATTTATAGCCATGAATATAAATTAACTCTATCACTAAGTTTAGAAACTTACCTTCTTTGTGCTTCCCTTCTTAGTCTCAAATCAAAGCTCTTAAGATTATTTTATCCCCCTTCATACGGTTCCAAACGCGCAAGCAATTGAATTTTATTTTTTTTTAGTTCAAGGTTGTTGTGCGCAACACTCTGTTTCTACTCCTTTTTGCTTGTTTTTTTATTTTCTTTTCTAGGTAGTAGCAGCAATGCTGCTTTAACCCAAAACCCTTTTCACTTGTAAATTGTTATTTTTTGTTTCTTCTTTTTTCTTTTATTTCTTTTCTATTCCTTTTTTCTTTTTACAAATTTCTTTTAATATGAAAATAACAATCTATTCTTCTTTAAAATTTAAAAGGACATATTTGCCCTTGCTTTATATAGAGTATTACATTTTTTTCATTTTGAATGTATTATTACTTTTATTTTTGTGTATGGTTATAATTGAATAACCAAACCAAACTGAAACAGATAATAATCAAATCGATAAATATATATTATAATTGATTTGGTCTAGTATTAAAAATTTAAAATCGATTAAATTGATTTAATTTTGATGGTGATAAATAACAGACCCAAATCGACCCGAGTCACAACTAAACCAACTGGTAAGTCCTTTGTCTCTCTCAAACCTTCCACCGTCACCCCTCCTTACGGAATCTAAATGTAAACAGATGTATATCAACTTATCAGTGTATATAAGAATCAAATGTTTACAACATATTGTATTTATATTATCTTAAATTCATTAAAAATGTATATCTAGACCAAACGTTTATAATAAATGTATTTCACATTAGATTATCAAATTTTATCATATTTATATATACATGAATGTACGTGTATATCACAAAATATATATTTTTTAAATTTATTGAGCGCATACATATACTACATCAACATTGTTTTTTCTATATCAAATTTAATGTACACATATATTTTAATGTGAATGTGTATTTAAAATTGACTTACATGGTATATATTCTTATCATTTGGATGGCATCGATCTTCATAATATGAATATCCAAAAAGTCTTTCTAGTTATACATACTAGATATAATTATCTATCTATTAATTAACAAAATGTGTATCTGAATATACATTTATTAATATGCAAAATCTATATGGTAATATATACATGACACTTCTAAAAATATATCAACATGTATGCATGTAACTCTCGTTCTCCACCAAAACCTCCATACCAATTTCACTAACATGACCATGAGAACAAAACTTTAATGACCAATCCTTATTAACACAACAAATCTGTAGTGAGAGGAAGAGGAGAGTGACCAACAAAGTCCACTTTGATAGCAGAAGTTCATACCTTATGCTTTGAATTTGCAATGAAATATATCTAGTTTGTGTAAATGCATACACCTTCAACAAGCTAGATATTGACCTTGTAGTTTTTTAAATTTTGGCTCTCAAGCTTGTTATTTGGACTTCTTACATTACTGTACAGGTAATAAAATATTATTTTAATAAATATAGTCGCATGTATATATAATATATCAATATCGTATATATAATATATAATGTATAAAAATATGATGTGTAGCTATGTAGGTCTGTATATATATATTCATATATACTCTTTATATAATATTTATATATTGCAACAATTCATCTTTCTCAATAAGTTGATCTTTTTCAATTCGAACCCACTAAAATCTCCTCTAAGCTGTTCCAAATTTTGGATATGAGCTCATCTCATGTTCCAGATCTTTTGATATATTATTATTCTCGTGATATGATAAATATTTATGGCACGTCAAACTTTAACATCAAGCAAAAATGGTTCTAAATATATTTTTTCCAGATGAATTTTATCGTGATTCAATATATGAAGTTTTAATAGAAGCTCCGTCAAAGGTATGCTCATCTATGACTTTATTCATGTTTCCAAGCTAAAGTTTTAGTGAAAAAGGGGAAAGGAGAAGAAGAGAAGAAAAGGAGGATATGCATTTTGTTGGCAATAATAATGGTCAAATGGCTATTTCATGCAATACATGAAAAATGAATTATTTAGGATAAGAATTTCGATTATGGACACTTTCTCTAATTTCTTCTTATTATTTTATGTTAATTTTACAAGGATTAATCGCCATGCCAATTAATTTTTTAATGATCATATTTGACACCCTTATTTGGGCGAGTTGAGCTCACTATATTTCATGGAAAAAAGCACTTGTAATTCAAAAATGAAAACTATTTATGAGTTGCTAACCACCATTTATATCTCTTAACTATTCTCACATGTTTGATATCACGAGAGTATATGTATACTCTGATGGTATCAAAAAGAAAGAGATAGTGTTTCAATGAAATTACTTGATATCATCAAAGTATAATATATTTTGATAGTATCAGAGGAAGAAATAACTTGATACCATCAAAGTATATAGATACCATCAAAGTTTAGAGTTTAATAAATAAGATTGACACTTTAATAAATAAGATTGCGATTTTAATAGTTTTCTCTTAATTGTTCTTATTTATTTCTTTAAAAAAGAGTTCAATCATATATGATACTGATAGAGAATCAATATACTAAAGGAATGTTACATATGATTAACCGCAATCCTATATGATACCATTATGATATCATATACTAATGCAATGTTAATTGTTTCTTATCTATTTCTTAAAGAAAGAATCAAGTCCTATATGATACCGATAGGGTATCAATATACTAACTAAGTATCACAAAAAATTAAATTTACATTTATGTGATACCACTATGGTATCATTTATGGACGGAGTACCACAGAATAGTAATGCTAACATCATGTGCGAAATAAAAAAAAAGTAAATGAGCAAATAAATAATTTGGATTGAATCTATTTTTGATAAATAATTTTATAATTAGATTCATTTGATATAATTTTTCCTATTTTCATGGAGGAGGGGGTCAATTTGGACATAATCAAAGTCAACCCATTTTAGAAGTTGGATTTATCTAGCTATCTTAGATAAAATTTACAGAATGAAATCAACAAGTGTTATACTGTGCAAATATTTAATTCCTAGAGTTGAGTCATGAAATAATCCTATATTATACAAAGTCACTTAAGTAGTTATTTATGCTTTTTTGGGGGGAGGGTTAACAAAGGTGCATAGATACTTAAGTAGTCGATACAGAATTTTGACCATCGTGGTTGGCCACGTTAAGGTTTTGTTGGGTCACATCTCGACCTACACAGGACAATATTTTCATGAACTTTACACAGATAGTAAGTTCCTGAATAATCTGCGTTAAACTGTTTATCAACGTAAGGTGGGGGAGTTACAAAAAATATGGTATTTCCAAAGTCGTCTCGCTTTGCTTATTCTTTCGCTAGTGTGTCTACGACTTGATTTTGCTCCCTAAACACGTGCCTCAGCATCACTTGATCTAGTGTATCCATTAGGTGCTTGCATTGACAAACAAAATTATCATACCTTTCATTACCATTCTTAAGCATGTTGAGAATTGCTTGAAAGTCCGTATTGATCTCCAAGGGGAAGAGGCTATGATTACGAGCAACTTCTATTCCTCTAATGAATGCTCTCAATTCAGATTCAATGGGTATGGTGTGTGGAATTGCTTGGATAAAGCCCAAGATCCATTTATGGACCCTTATGATCACGTATTACTCCTCCTAGGCCTCCACTTCTTGTGTTGTCGTGCATTGCCCCATCCACATTCAATTTGAATTTTCCTCGATCAGAAGGTTCCTATTTGATGTGCAGATGGTGTACTGGTTGGCTGTATGCTTCCTTATGCATGATGACTTCTACATATTCGCTTATATGCCCATACACTAGGTCATAACTCAGAGGGAGAGAGTGGTTATTGTGCACTTTGTTGTTCCTATGTAACCATATGTTCCATAAATAAAAAGGCATAAAGACGTCCCATTTTAATCTGGTGGAGTGGTTTTCATGTTTGAACCTTTGCCAGATGTCCATCCAGTTATTTCCATCTAAAGTGTCTAGGTTAGTAGCAATAAGGGTGACATTATGTCTCTGGACTTCCCCCCAAAAGGCTTTAGTGACATTACAATGGAAGAAGAGGTGGTCAATGTCTTCTTTGGGATGGTCACAAAGCTTGCACTTGGGGTCGAGTTGGATGCCCCTATTATGGAGATGGTGATTGGTGGGTAGTCTGCCATACAGCATCATCCACAGGAACATTTGTTAATCTTGTTTGGGACCTTGGTTTACCAGATTTCATAGAACCAGGGGTTGGCAGGGGTGGTATGGTTAGTGAGTCCTGCGTTGTGATTGTAGGTAGAGGGATAGGTGAATCTACCATTGTTGGTGAGTTCCGAGTCCTTATAACTTCCTTACATGTGGCTTTATTCATAGGATGGTCATGGGTGATGTCAACAAGATCCTTTGGAAGGTGAAGGAGAGCCTACCAAGCTGCCAGGAACAGTTAAGAAATAGGTCAGCAATGGTAAAGTTCTCCTCCAACTCTAGCAACGGTCCTAGAATATAAGATCTAATGGGTTTAGAGGTGACAAACCAAGTCTTATGGAAGAAGTTGCTAGCAGTGCCTTTAAAAATAGCCACCTGGTGGCATTGGCAACATCTCTCCAGCCATTTTGGATGTTTTTTCAGCTCCTCAAGACAGTGTGGCTAGGGAGGCTAGTGCAGGGCTTGCTATGATGCTTATTAGAGAGGACTTTAGCCCAAAGATCTGTGGGCTTTGGAGAATTCTCCAAGTAAGACCACTACGGATAGCTTTATTCTTAGTGTCACTTTTATGAATGCCTAATCCTCCTCGTGACTTATTCGTAGTAATAATGTCCAAATTCATCAAATACATCTTTCTTTTTTCAGTAGTGGAGCCCCGATGAAGTCTCTTGTGATTTTATCAACGGCTTTAGTGATTTTTGCTGGGACCTTGATGTAGCTCATGATATGGGATGAGAGGCTTTCCAAGGAGGTTTTAGCAATAATAAGTATGTCTACCATGTTGAGGGTCTTGCCCTTCCAGCTAGAAAGTTTTTTCCTCATGTTGTCCATTATGAATTGAAAATCTCTATTGGTGGGTCTCTTGTGGAACATGGGAAACCCAAGTATTTGCCAAAGGAGTTGCATTTCTTTGTTCCAAAAGATTCAGCTATAAGGTTTATGGTGGCAAGAGGGTAATTTTTTTAGAATATGGCCCTAGATTTACTAAAGTTTTCTTTCTGACTGAGTAAGATTGAAAGTGGTTGAAGATGGTGTGGATGGTGGAATAATTCTTCTCATCTGCAATGGCAATGAGAGTGAGGTCATCGGCAAAGAATAGGTGGGAAAGTTTAGGCCCCGTTTTGGAGATTTTGATAGGGTCTGAGTTTCTCAGATTTACTTCTCTGTCAATATTCTTGAATAGTCTTTTCATACATAAGATGAATAGTTATGGGGACATAGGATCTCCTTGTCTAATGCCTTTAAAGGGTTAGAAGCTACTGGTTTTCCTATTATTTACTAAGACTTCAATATTGCTAGAACAGAGACAAGACATAGTAAGGTTAATCAACTTTTGTAAGAAGCAAAAGAGAAGAAGAGTATATCTAATAAAGGACTATTTTAGCCTATCAAAGGCTTTCTCAAGGTCAATTTTAATAATATGTCAGCTTTCTTACCTTTCATTTTGCCAAAGTGGAATAGGAATTCCTGAATAATTATAGCATTATCAGAAGCTCTTCGATTAGACAAGAAACTAGTTTTTCAAGGACCAATAAGGCTAGGAAGGAGAGGTTTGATCCAATTTACAATGATTTTAGTGACCAACTTGTAGATGGTATTGCAGAGCCCAATTGGTCTGAAGTCCCTAAGGCTGGTGGTGTCCTCATTTTTTGGGATGAAGCAGATGGGGGTGTTATTGGCCTACTGGGGCATGTGAGACTCTTCAAACACTTTCCTACAAAAAGCTAAGGTTTGGGGCCCTATAATGTTCCAGTAATTTTGGAACATGAGAGGATGCAGGCCATCAGGGCCCAGGGCTTTGAGAGGTTAGAAGGATTTCATGGCAGTGAGAACTTCAGTATCTCTTAAGTTGGCTCAAGACAATTCAATGCCTATAGGAGGGGTGGTATACTCATTAGAGTTGCCCCTAAAGCTAGGCCAGGTGACTTTATCTTGGCTAGTATGGTAAAAACTCTTGAAGAATTGAAAGGTTACACTAAGTATGTCCTCTTAATTAACATGTTCCCTACCAACTTCATCTAGAAGACAAAGAATTTTGTTTCTTCTTTTTCTGGCCAAAGTGGCAATGTGAAAGAAGCTAGTATTGGCATCTCTTTCACTAAGTCAGTTAATTCTGGATTTGGTAATCTAGAAATCTTTTTTACCTCTCAAAAAGTTATCATACTTGTCACTTAGCTCTTTTCTAGGGATTTCTGGAAGTTACTATGGTAATAATTCCTATCTCTTCGGATTCCCTCAATCCTAATAAGGGTGTTCCTCATTTGATGGAAAATGTTGTCAAAGGACTGCCCATTCCAATAGGTGGCTTCCTATTCTAAGGAACCAATTGACTTAAGCAAATCCAACCCTTGATAGAAGACATTGGAGAATAAATCCTTGAACTCTGGGTGGTTGCACCACACAGGTTCCAGTCTACACGATTTTGGATTATTGAAGCTAGATTTAGACTGCAGGGAGAGAAGGAGATGACAATGGTCAGACTTGGTCCAGGGGAGATGGGTGACAAGGGCCTCATGAAACCTTTTCATCTAAGATGTATTAGCCAGGCATCTATCAAGTCTTTTAAAGATCAACTGAGAGTGATAATTGTATCTCTTATTGGTCTAAGTGAATTTCGGGCCTTGGTAACCTAAGTCTAGCAAGTAACATTGTTGAATAGTATTTGACCCTACTATTATAGATATTTATGCCTCCCAACTTTTCATTAGCATTTAAAACTTCATTAAAGTCACCTCCAAGTAACCAGTCCAGGGAGTGATTCTGAGTTATGGTAGCAAGGTCATTTTAGAGGGTTTTCCTAGTTTCTAGGTCGGGGCTAGCATAGATAGCTGAAAAAATCCAAGGATTGAGATTAGGGCATACCTTAATCAACACATGAATTCCCTGCTTGGTGATTGAGATGCTTTCCAGTTTCAACAAATCTTCTTTCCACATTATCACAATCCCTGCTGAGAGTCCTTCTGCTATTGATTGGAGTTGAGCATCAAAGTGAAGGGCATTTGTCAGATGCTTGTGCTCACTCATCTTTATCTCCAGTAGGACTACCATGGCTAAATTGTGGTCTTTCTTAAGAGCTTTAAAATTTCTCCTAAATGTTGCACTATCGGCACCCCTAGTATTCCAAATAATGAACCTAGTCATGGATAGTTGTTTACTGGTCCACTCCAAAATTTCCACTTCCTTTCCTTTGTCAGCCCAATTGACTGGGTTCAGTGTTATGGCAGCTTGTCACGATCCAAAATTCAGGCGTGATGGCACTCACCTAACCCACCAAGGCGAGTCATTCTAACACTTACTGATCCAAACATAACAATAATTGCGGAAGATGAATAGACTAATACGAAAGCTAATCAGATGAATACCAAACTACAACTATCCCAAGGACTGGTATCACATGTACAAGCCTCTAAATACAGAATTTTGGAATAAAATACATGTCTCAAATATCTAGTTCTCAAATAGAACATAACATAATAATGGATTCCTTGAAGGTCTGTTGATGATATAAGCAACTACCTTAAGAATAATCCGGAAGCTCGACCCTCTAATGAGAAAAGCCTAACCAGAGGGATCAGGGCTCTTCGATTAGACAAGA
>DF359643.1:1892-12210 GCA_000787875.1 Solanum virginianum
AAAAAAAATATATATATATATATATATATATATATATATATATATATATATATATATATATTAATTTGGTGTATTAGTTATATTTTATTGTGCTTAAAAAAATTATATTTATCTTTGTCAAGAACTTACACCTCTCACTATTGCTCGAGGAAAACAAGTATGAAAACGAATTCATTTACATGACATAAATAGACAAAAATATGTTTAAATTTCTCTTGGAAAATAATATTTCAAGTTAACTATATAAATTACAAATTTATTGTTACTTTGACTTGTTTCATAAGTGATTTAATTATATATATATATATATATATATAGTTTTTCCAATTATTTAAAATAAAAATTCGATTGTTTGGTGCACCGAAGTTTCGAAACTCCTACACCAAATACCAAATCGAAGAACTTAACTTTTGAAAAAAATACCCCCACCGAATTGAAAAATCGAAGAATCAAATTAGTTTGGTTTAGTTCGATCGATTTTTTGATATTTATGTCCACCCGTAGGATTAGTGATACACTCTATTGTGTATTATAATATGTATTATTAATACCGTGAATTTCTAGACATTAGTAATGTAATATTTTTAATACATGCATTAACATGATTAGAGACTCAATTGACCCTCAAAACTTTTTTCACATCTTTTCCACCATAACTATGGAGGGCATATTTGTAAATAAGTTTTTTTATGCACGAATGTTATTTTTAATGCATCAAACCAATAGTACATAAAAATATTCTATGTATAGTTAATGCAAGCATAATTAATACATGTATTACTAATGCAAATATTATTAATACACTCTTTTTAATATTATTTTTATACACTCTACTAAACCACCCCTTACTATCACCTTACTAGAATTAATAATAATTTGTTATTTTTTTTATTATTAATAAAATAATTTTTAATAATACAACTATTTATGGATAGTTTAGACCAAATTTTTTTTTTCTAAAAAAAATTTAAATATTGTGTCAAATCAAATGATGTCAAATAAAATGAGACAAAGAAAGTACTATAATAATCAATAGATTGAAATCTCCAAGTTAGTACAATCTATTATAATAATAAAATAAATTATCTCATAAGTACAGTGAAATAACTTATTTTGAAGTAATTAATCTTGATATAACTTATTCAACAAGTTTACAACTATTAGGGATCGTTTGGTATGAAGGATTGGTGTTAACAATTCCAGGATAAAAATGTAGTGACCCTTTAAATTGATGTTTAGTTGGCAAATCTGGGATAACTTATCCTAGGATTAACAAAATAGTATCGGGATAAGTTATCCATCTTCTTGGGTGGTATACCAATCCCGGGATAACTTATCCCAGAATAAAAGGCATAAATGACAAACAAATTCTTTTAAACCTCTTTTATACCTCACTTTGTATTTTTACTAAATAAGATAAAAGATTTATTTTAAAAATAAATATTGAATGACTAAAGCTCAAAGAAGAAAAACTAATAAAGTGAAGGATATTTTTGTAAAATTTATGCAATAAATCAAACACTCAATAATAAATGATCTCATTATAACTTATCTCATTATTACTAATTTCGATATAACTCATCCCATCATAACTTATTCTTTCATAATTTTTATTCAAACCAAACGACTTTTAGAGGGTTATACCTATGGTGACCATAGATAACAAAACAAAGAGAAGAGAAGTCGTATACCCTGCGACAAGAATTGACAAATGTTTTTCACAAATAGCGAGTCAGATAATTCATGTGCATATTATACATGAATAGTAGTTATATAGGTTAATTCTTCATTATTTTTTATCAAAAAAATCATGATTTCAATTGCACAACCTAAATATCTATTTAAAATTTAAGATCTCAAATCATTTGAAAATTATGAGAAGAAATTCATGATTTGGATTGCACAAGCTAAGTACCTAATTCATCATGAAATTTGAAACAAATAGTATTTCTTTTATCCCAATTTATTTGACATTATTTTCTATTTATTTTGCTAAAAAAAGAAACTTTAATTTTTTTTATTCTCAATAAAATATTAATTTATAATCATATAAATATCATGAGTAATTTTAAATCATAAATTTTAAAAATCTTCATTTTTTCTAAAAAAAATCATGTCAAATCAAACAAACAATGTCACATAAATTAGACAAAAATAGTATTTATAATTGTTTATAAAATGAAAAAGGCTAATCTGAAAATTAAATTGTATTTGACCCTTTAATACAAATTGAAGAAAAAAAAAATTTAAAACAACTCTATCCATATTTCTAAAAATACACCAAAAATTGAAATATTAAATTTTAGTCAAACATAATTTCCATAATTTTGGCGCCAAGTTTCCCTCCAAAAAATATTTCCCTCCATTTTAATTCCCATTAATCCTGTATACTTGCTATAAATTGAGAAGATAATAAGCCAATTAAATTCATCAAATCTCAATTCAAAATCCCTTCTTCCTTTCATAAATTTGGTTTTCCAGTATGGTGGTAGCCCTACAACCTGGAAAATTTTACGGCAGCAGCCTCCCTAGACCAAGATTCCACAAGCCAAACGAAGACAGAGTAGACCCACCGCTCTCCGTTCTTCATCCATTTATGTCATGGGCAGAGAAAGCTCACTGGTCCATGGGTGGTGTTAGCTTGACGCGCCACCGTCTTCAGGGCCGGATTGAAGGGAACATCGAGAAGCTACGTGCGGAGAATGAAGAAACGCCGGAAAAGGGGCCTCCGGTGGTGTCGCCGGAGGGTAGTCCAACGATGCCGCCTGCTCCGATGGTGTTGAAGCGGAAGAGGAGGTCGGTTGATGAATCTGAGGAGGGTGAGAGTGGATTGGTGAGGAAGCTTGAGTTTGAGGAGAAGGAAGGGAAGGAAGAGGAGGGTGTTGCTGCGAGGACGAGGAGTCGGAGGAAGGAAGATGCTGTTGGGGTTGGTCAGGTGAAGTCTAAGGGTGGAGATTTGAAGAAGAAGGGTTTGAAGAAGGTTGAATCAGTGAAAAGGACTTCGCCTAGATTGTCGATGCGTTGATCGCCTTGAAGGTGTTTGATCATTTGTCTCATTGAATGGGTTGTTTGTTAAGAGTACAGTTATATAGTGTGTTTCTAGTTGAATTGTGCTGTCAGTAAAATCTAGTTGAAATTTAGAGTCTTTAGATAAATGATAGTAAGAAAGTTAGGTGCTTTGCTTCTTGTTGATTGATCTGTTTCTTGATATATGGTGGCATTGGTTGTAGCTAAATGTTGAATTCTTGAGATTTTGTTGTCTCTGATAACTGATACTGCTGCATTTATGGTTTATGGATCATTCACTGTTTATAATTGCTCTGTTGTTACAAAAAGTCAAGAGGCTCAAAATGTAATATTGTGTGCAACATAATGTACCTATACTTTGTGTCCAGCAGCAACTTTAGTGTTACATTCTGCAAATTTCCCCTCTTGCTATTAATTTCTTATGTGCCAATCATCAATCATATACTATCATTGTTGGGTAATGTTAACATTTTGTCTATGACAAGGCTCGGGAGGGGGCTAGATAGCTTGAGTCAGAGTCATGGTTGAATATGGTGTTTGCTTGAGGGATTTGGTTAAGAAATAAAGCTGTGTTTTTGCTTGATCATAACAATCACTCATTGGATTCCTTGCCTTGTGTTTATTAAATCATACTATTTCAACAACTTTGAGTTGGAAGTTGAGAATGCATCTTGTTAATTTGTAACTGTTACTTGCCACCATGTTGTTGTTTAGCTTATGGTTGCTTGCATTTGACCTGATATGTCGTTGCTTTGCTTTAGAAATCTTGCTTCTAGCTGCTCAACAAATTGTAGAGGCTGTGTGATTATTCATTCATTTCAATGATCCTTACAAAATACACTATTTTCTAACTGTTTGGTTAGTCACATTATTGAAATCAAGTAATTTTGGCAGCTCATGTGACAACAGTAGAATATGAATGATTCATCCTGCTAATCAAATCGTATTCACAGCTTATCTCATGCTTCAACTAGATATATAGTTGAGACATGAGAATAAGGAGTATGGAATTCAACTTGATTCCAAACAAAAAGGAAGAATATGAACCCTTTTTTTTTGGTGATCAAGACATTTCATTACTTAATATTCAAAGCATAAAGGTGTCCAAACCACTAGTGTTGGTTATAGTAGTATTTGCTTGGGCCACATTCCCGCCCGGGGAAGATAAAATAGTAGAGTTTTGTTCTGTTGACATAGCTAGTTCCTAGGGTGTGCCTTTAGTTGTTGCAAGACAAACACAGAAGGAACTTCAAAAATAATAAGTGTCATCATAGCAAGTCTTCTTGGCTCCCTCCTTTGCTAAGACATCTGCTATCTTGTTTTGTTCTCTAAACACGTGCTTCAAATTACAATCCTAAGACTCTTGTTCAGAGCTGTTATTTCTGCTTCTATGGAACAAGAGCTTTTATTTCTGCTTCTATGGGGGGTTGTGTAACGGATAGGCTGGTGGTATCCCATGAACCTTATCCATTAGAAAAATGGTTCTCTTATAGATGGAGATTAGTTTAAATAGAGCAGCATCATATAGTATTCTAGCAAGATGTTAGTATTGGCCTTGAATAATAATAGTAGCAATAACAAATAATACGATACATACTTATA
This sequence comes from Solanum virginianum, assembly GCA_000787875.1. NCBI lineage: Eukaryota > Viridiplantae > Streptophyta > Magnoliopsida > Solanales > Solanaceae > Solanum > Solanum virginianum. Next base: position 6,522 of record DF359643.1, read on the forward strand.
AAATTGAAATGAAATGCGAAGAAATTCCAAAATGCACACTTAACAATAACATAACGCCAGCTGTCATCAGCCTTCTTGTCCCGTGAATCTAGCGTTAGGGTTTCCAAATCCTCAATACTCTGCCATTCCCAAATCTCAGATCTCAAAATTTTCCTCGATACTCTCAATTCACCCATACAAATACAAATGGGTTTCTGTAATTTTGTTCAATTTCACATCTAAAGGGTTTGGGGATTTCTTTTTCTCTAACCTGAAATCACTTTCTTTTGAATGGGATCATCTGGGTTCTTCATAATCTGTCTTCTCCATTCACTAATAGCAACAACTAGTGGTGCTCTGATAATGTTCTATCTCAACGAAGTTTCTGTTCTCGGACATGGAATTGAAACAGCAAGAAAGCTGCTAGGATCAACCCCACATGATCAATTGTTGATAAAAACCTCTGATTCATTCGTTGGATTGCTGTTATGTGTAATTGGGTTGCTGTTATTCATGGTGTCTTTTGTTAAGGACAGGGAATTTCAGAGCTTTTTCGCGAAAGGTTGTGTGTTTCTTCATGTATCAATGGCGTTATGGAGAGTGTATTTTGAAAGGAAGGTTGAGGATTTGGCTTATGATTGGCCAAGACAACTTGTTGGTGATTTTGTTCTTGCACTTTCTTGGGTATTTTTTCTTGTTAGTTCATGGAGGGACAAGTATGATTAGTTTCAATCTCTTCTATGAGTTACTGTTTGCTGCAAATTGAAGGTATCCATTTTCTGCATATCCTAATTAAACTGTAAATTTTTCAATGAAATAAAAGGGATAAAAAGATGAGCAATCCTTATGTTGAGAAATAAAAGAAATATCGCAATTTTGGTACTTTAGTGTGTTGAATATTTGGATTTGTCCATCATCAAACTACATCTCGATGCACTAACATCTTGCTATGCGGTGGATTTGAAAGTGTTGGACGATAAGAGGTTATTTGCCGGGCTTAAATCTAACATTTTGTGATCTCGAGACAACAATTATTTTAATGAAAAATAATTTACCTTTTAAATTTTTTTTACCCTTAGTGAAATAATTTTCAGTCATACAAATATGTAAGTATGATTTTAGATCACAAATTTTAAATTTTTTTTTAACATCATGTCAAGTAGAATAAAAAAAAAAAACTCCAATTTGATGCTTTCAAGTTACTTTTTCTGTATATCTGAATGTAGTAGTAGATTTGCAGCTTTTGTTCGTTTTTTCTTTTCTGAACTTTGGTTAGTTTATGGTTAGTTCAAAGTCCTAAATAATTATGTTTCGATGGCAAAATAAATTAAGAGCCCATTTGAATTAACTTTTGACTTATGACTTTATAGTCAGAAGTCATACGACGTTCGATTTATTTTTTATCATTTTACTTTTATAAAATAAGTACTTATTAGCATTGTTGTAATTTTATTTAAATATTTAAAATTTATTTTAACTTAAAAATCTTTAAAATAAATCAATCCAAATCGATTCAGGGATGAAATGCAGCAGCAAGGAATCTTGGACCACACACAGAGACTTGAGTTTCAGAAGACTGATAAATGCCCCTCATTAATCACTTAATTTTGGACCCCTACCTCACCCACACACACAAAAAGAAAAAGAAAAAGAAAAAGAAAAATTTAATTAAAAATATATATGTTTGTAGCCATTCCTGCCATTATTTTATCTCTTCACAGTCTGCACTGTCCTGTAGGTGATTTATGCCTTTCATGGTGACTAAGCCTAGCAACCATTAATAATTTTTAACAATAAAAACACTATAATTATTAATGTTTATATTAAAATAAATTAGCTATATCAAGGTACGTTCTGCGTGAGCCTCACCCGAGATACTTTGTACATCAAATGGTTCCATAATACATTAATAAAGCAAGGTTAAAACAATACAAACACTGAAATTATTAATATTTATATAAGAATAAACTATCTATATTAAGGTGCGTTCTACTTGAGCCTCACACGAGATACTTTGAGCATCAAATGGTTTCAAAGTACATTAACAAAGCAAGGTTCAAACAATAAAAATAGTGAAATTACTAATATATATCAACATGTGCTCTATGTGAGCCTCATACGAGATACTTTATAGATCGAATAGCTCTATGGTGCATTAACAAAGCAAGGTTCAAATAATAAAAAACACTCTAATTATTAATATTTATATTAGAATAACTTATCTATATCAAGATGTTTTCTGTGTGAGACGTACACGAGATACTTTGTGCATCGAACGACTCCACAGTACATTAACAAAGCAAGGTTTAAACGATAAAAACACTTTAATTATTAATGCTTATATTAGAATAAATTATCTATATAAACGTGTATTCCACGTGAGCCTCACACGAGATACTTTGTGCATCTAACAGTTCCACAATGCATTAACAAAGTAAGGTTTAAACAATAAAAATATTTTAATTATAAATACTTATATTAGAATAAATTATCTATACAAGTGTGTATTCTACGTGAGCTTCACACAAAATACTTTGCGCAACGAACTACTTCATTATACATTAACAAAGCAAGATTCAATTCAAACAATAAAAACATCATAATATTACATATAATAAAATAAAATTATCTATATCAATGTGAGCCTCACACGAGATATTTTGTGCATTAAATAGCTCCGTAGCATATGACTAAAGTAAAGTTTAAATAATAAAAATATTGTAATTATTAATACTTATATTACGATAAATTATTTAGATCAAGAAGTATTTTACTTGAACCTCACACGAGATACTCTGTGCATCGAATGACTCCATAATACATTAACATGTCAAGGTTCGACTGACAGCACGCATTATAACAAGCGCGTTATGTCCTATTAGGGTAAAATAAAAGCATTCTAGTATTGTCCCCTTGTTTACCAAGAAAAACAGAGCAGAAAGTGAGAAGATAGAAACCCGTTAAGGAAAAATCAAAGTCCAAAAAAGCCATCAGATCGTACCAAAATAAAGCAATTTTTCCATGGCACAACAACAAGAACCCCCAATTCTTCGAAAATCACCAAAACAACAACAACAACAACAAAACGAATCAATAATCTCTTCAATCTTCTTCTTCAAAATCATGAGCAAAAGAAGAACATGGGTCATCCTCTTCATCTCTGTTTACGCAATTCTGCTTTCGATTTCTTGGAATTTTCTCAAATCAGTTCTTTCTTGGTACGAATCGACTATTTCAGCAAATTCTTCAAACCCCACAATCTCAGTTTCTTCTGGGTGGCCTGCTTTGTATGCATCTGTGTTGTTAGGGGTAGCTTTTGGGGTTCTTTCAATGGTGGCTGCTTTAGCTGTGGCTTTACCTGCTACTTTGGTCACTTGGATTACGATTTTGGTTTTGTTAACTTTTGCTGGAAAACCCAGAAGGGATTTGGTGTTAGAAGGCAAGAAATTGACTCGAGATATTACTGGAGTTGTTGTTAAGATTTTGATTAAAGAAGGGAATGTTGTTGCTGCTTTTTGTGGTGTTCTTGCTTATTTTGTTCTTCTTGTTACAAGGAATAAACAACAAAAAAATGGGGTTGATGATTATTGACTTAATTTTGGGCAATTAGGAAATTGTAATTGTTCTTGTAATTGTAATTTAGTTTTTTTATTTGATTATTATTCAAGATTTAGGATGATTAGGGTTTGAAAAGCTCTGTAAGAAGTTGTTCATCTAACAATATATGTGTAACTAAGTGGGATTCCATTATGTAGCTGTAGCAATTTTTGGTTCATTACTTCTGTAACAATTAAAGAATTTTTTTTTAATTTAGATTAATGATCTAAAATAAATTATTTTGGGAGTTTATGTAGGTTTACATTATCACATTGAGGTAAAATATATCACACCAATAGAATAAAATTAATGCTCATTCTGGATTTTCTGGTTTAACTTGAGGGAAGATGTTTGATTGTTATATTGTTAATGAGTCAAATAAAAAAATTTCGAAATTTATAATTTAAAATAAATTAAACATATCTTATTGTTTTCGTTTTTGTTTTTCTAGTTGTCATAGTTTTTTATTTAGAATCAAACAATATGTATTTTAATTTATATTTTAGATATATTCTTTCATCATATTAATATGAAAAAGTTGTAATTTATAATATTTTTCATATAGTTTTTTAATGTCTAAATTTTTATTTTAAAATATCAAATTAGATGTAATTTAATTTAGCTATAGAAATTAATCAAATTGATTCTCGAAAAAAGCGATATGACAATTCAAAAAGTCCTACTAAACATAGAAATATATTATTCTTTTTTTATAAAAAAATTTGAAGATAAGAGATTACAATATGGGGAATCAAATCCTCACTAACAAGGTGAAAGTTCACAGCTACTAAGATTCTCTTAGAAATATATTATTCTTATTTTCACTAATTAATTTTTTTTAAAAAAGTGTCAGAGAGATGGAAATGATTTTTACTTTTAAAAAAAATTATTTAATATTCACTTTAGAATTTGATTAATCTAAATTTAAATAAAAAAATTATATTCAAAATTTAAATTTTAAATTTTTAATTAAAAATTTAAAAAATACTTACCACTCAAACACGAGGCAATTTTTTTTTTTTTTACTTTTATAGTATACTCCTTCCCTCCAATATTTTGTCCATTTATTTTTACACATATACACGTTCTTTAAAAAAGTCATAAATAACAAAAAATTATTTTTATCTTTTAAAAATTTAGAATTATACATATTATTTATATGTTTTTAAAAATTAATTAATTTTTAAAAATATTCATTTAATATCTAATGCATTTCTCAAAAGCATTAAATTTTGATATTTTTAAAGAATAATATAAGTAATAATATTATTTATTGTTTCTTAATATGTGTGTTTCAAGTTAATACTAAATAATTATGATTAAACAGAAGAAATAGTTAAAATTCGTATCAAGTTAATACTAAATAATTATGATTAAACAGAAGAAATAGTTAAAATTCGTATCATTTAATTCAAAGAAAATTATGACAATTAAAAAAAGACGGAGAGTACAAATTTATGACCGACCATCCAAAAAGTTTCCAACTTTCCTTCTTGGATTTTAGTGTGTCTTTAGATTGAGGGAATGAAGAAGCAACGCGTGTGTTTAAAAAGGTGCAAAATCTTAATACTGAAATTAGTGCAAGTTTTGTCAATAATATGGATTAAAAGTCTTCTTTTTCAAAAAATTTCCCAATAAATAATTAAGGAGTTGTTTAGCGTGATGTATAAGTATGATAGAAGTATTAAACAATTTTGTAATTATTTATTTTAATATTTATACATTAATATTGAAATAAATAATATATATATGAATAATTTATTTCCAATCAACAGACCTCTAAGTGCTCGAAGAATAGCCCATTTAGTTTTGTTTTACTATAAGTATCAAAGATAAAATTCTAATATCTATCTATAAGGCAAATTTTGTGATTTGAACAGGTTCACTCTTCTAAAATATTTGAACGTCTACCTTACGAATAAAAGTTAGAACTTATTGTTGACATCGAATTTTTACCCTTCACATTACAAATTACCCTGTTTATTTAATTTTAACAACTTTAAAATATTTATCTGTTTTTATCAATATAAATAAATAAAAAAAGAAAATATAATTTTTTAAACGGGCGCGTGAGCCCCACGCGCCCCCAATTTCTTTTCTTTCTCACCCTCTC
>DF359643.1:23163-54177 GCA_000787875.1 Solanum virginianum
TATTTTCCAATTTATTAGTTAGAAATACACTATTTGACGATTTAGAGTCCGACAGCATCTTAAACAAAGTTGGTAAACATCCATAATTTTTTTTTCCCATTTAAGGTTAAATTTCTTTTTCTACTGAAAGCAACATTTTCCCCAATTTTTGAGTAAGGAATATTTCTTTCTATCGTGTAGTTTCTTACTTTTTAATGACTCCATGCATCGATGGAGTCAGTATTCTTATTTAAGAAATTTAAAATATGAAGAATTAAATATATAAAGAAGTCGATTGGGATTCAACATCTACTACACATATATATACAACAAAACATTTTTTACCATCTATAAACAATATAGATTTTTATCAAAAAAGATTCGGGTGAACTCCCTAAACTCTTACTAGCTCAGTCCTTGTTTTAATATGTATTTCTCCATGTCACTTAAGTTGGTTTGTATATTGCTATTTTACTACATACTTTTGAGTCGAAGATTCATTGAAAATAAATTTTCTATCCTCATAGTGGTAAAATCTACATATATCTTATTTTTTTTGTAAATTCACTTATAAGATTACACTAGATATATTATCGTGAAAAATATATTATTGTTTTCAAAATTGTGGAAAAAAATATTGGAGTATAAAAGTAGGGTTTCAATAATTTCTTCCTTTAATCATGGACCATTTCCATTTTTTTAATTTGAAGACAGACAAAAATCATAAAAACTCCAGAAAAATCGGCTTGATTGGTGTTGTTAATTAAAATGGACGGAATTTCACATGTTTTATATTACTTTTCTCTAATTTTTTGACTACCAATAATAGAACATGTTCCTAAGTAGTATTATTTTTCAATAAACCATACTAATTAGGTAATAAATTAAGGTAAAAATATGTATTACTTCCTTTATCTCATTTTATGTGTCAGATTTTTCTTCTTAGTTCGTCCGAAAAGAATGTGACCTAATTATAATTATAAATAATATAATTTCAATTTTTTGTTCTTTTGCTCTTAATGAATCGGTTTGTAGTTACATAATATCTAAAAATTATATTAGATCACAAGTTTCAAAAGTATTCTATTTTTCCTAAATATCATGTCAGAGGAAGTAATTGTTATTATTTGATTAATAATCAATATTTAGTATGGTATTCATGAGTCAAATTTTAGAATTACCGTACTTGATTTTAGGATTGGTACGAGACATTAATACTATTTGGTATTTGTTATTTCTCAAATTTAAAATATTTACTTAATGAATACGTCAATATGTCCATTACTCATTAGTACAAGTCCAAAGAGAAATTTAATTAGTTATTAATATCACGATCATAAACAAATTCTAAACAAGACATGTGAAAATTAATACTCTCTCACTCTCATTTTATGTGGCACATAAAATGAGACGGAGGGAGTAATATTTTCTTTTAGAAAAACACAACAACATAGCCAACGAGGTCTCATAAGTGAGGTTAGAAAAAAATAGAGGGTAGACAAATTTTATTAACGAAAATAAAAAATTCATTTTTCGAAAAACCTCATCTCAAGCCCAAAAAAATAAGACAAGATGTGGATTAAAAATGAAGAAACTATAAAAACGGTTGGTCAGTTCTCACATGGGGAATGAGACTTTGGAAATCTTAGAAGCCATTTTTGTCAGTTAATTTATGAACCTTGTAGCAAATAATATGCTAAAGATAAAAACTTTAAAGAAGAATATATATAATTACAGTACAGTGTACTGTTATTTCATCTTTGGTTCTGGTGAAACTAACAACCACTAATAAGTGGAGTAGTCACATGACCAAAGAATATAAAATTACAAAAAAAATAATTTTTATATAGTAAAGATGAAAGGTTTAAATCAAGAATGGCCCAAAGTTTGGAACTATTGGTAGGACTTATTCTTTACAAAAAAAATGAAAATTTACTAGAGAAGATAAGAAATCAAGATTTCAGATCTAATTAAAGCATTTTTGAAAACCAACATTCCACCTCACTGTCATCTTCATCTTCCTTATTCATTCATCTTTTTTTCTAAGATTATAATGATGTTTTTGACAGGTTTTTGATTGGTTGTGTTACATGTTAGGTGTACCCTTTCTTTCTTTTGTTCTAAATATATAAATGGCCACCATTTAGAACCCATTAGAAGACAAACCCCAGTTCAAATTTTCAATTCTTGGATTTTGGCTCCACTTGAAGTAAATTTCCTAAAGTGGATCTGATTCTTGTTTCGAATCATATTTTTCCTAGTGGGGTTCCTTATATTGGTGAGATAAAGAGATCTAAGGTGTAAAAGACCCCATATTTCCATCAATTTCTTAGATTTGAAGCTCAAAGTTAGCATTTTTTTTGCTGTTGAACTTCAAAGGGGTTCTTGGGGGTTGTTCTTTTTGTTGTTTTAGTGGTAATGGTTAAATCATCTATCAGTAGAATGCTTACAGGAAATGGTTTGTTTTATCCAATTATTGGGTTTGCATCATTTATTGCTTTTCTATATTTGTCATTTGGGGATTTGTGGGTTAATTACAGCAAAGAAATAAACCTTAGTTTTGTTGAGAAGAATGGCAAATGGAACTCAGTTCTTTGTTGATGGTAAAGTTTTCTACATTAATGGATGGAATTCTTATTGGTTAATGGACCATGCTGCTGATTATAGTACTCGACCGCGAATTAGAACAATGCTTCAGGCTGGTGCTAAGATGGGGCTTACTGTCTGTAGAACTTGGGCTTTCAATGATGCTGGTTACAATGCTTTACAGATTTCACCTGGAAAATTTGATGAGAAAGTGTTCAGGGTAAGAACATGTTTTGTTTGGATACTTATGTCATCAACTTTATTAGTACTAAATACCTTTTAGAGCAATTATTCCATAGTAGTTAGTTAGTAATGATCTGTTGTATAAACAACGACAACAACATATCCAGTGGAATCCCACAAGTGGGGTCTGAGGGAAGGCAGAATGTACGCAAATCTTACCACTAACTCATAGAGGTAGAGATGCTATTTCCTGGAATGATCTGTTGTATGTGCTCTAATTATGACTGATTTTAAGTTAATTATACAATTCATTAGTAACCAAATCTGGGATATGATTGCTTTAATCTTTACAACAAAAACTGTCCAATCTGGTTTCTGTTTTCCCATTTTTCAGTTTGCTTTAAGAGTTATCCAGTTTAAATCTTTGAGCAAGTTTCTGATAACCAGCACAGACCAATTTCCGAGACTTTCATTCACAAAACTTCAATTTTTTCAAGAAAAATGCATGTCCAAACACAACTTCAGAAACTCAGATTTTCAAGTTTCAAGTTTTAACTTCAAAATCTATAGCTAAAGGGGAGCTTAATTTCATAATTGTACATCTGTCCAGTAGTTTTTCTGGTTCATAGACTCTTGTTACTTCATGGATCTACTCTTTATCATGTAACTTGCTCCTAGCTCATCTTGTAAAGTCATCGATATATTTAGTATTTTCTGCCACTTGCTTCTTTTGTTTAATATTGAAATCCGTTGCTGTAGGCGTTAGATCATGTAATAGCTGAAGCCAGAAGAAATGGAATCAGGCTGATCCTTAGTTTGGTTAACAATTTGCAAGCATATGGTGGGAAGACTCAGTATGTAAAGTGGGCGTGGGAAGAAGGTGTTGCTTTAAGCTCTTCCAACGATTCATTCTTCTATGATCCATCCATCCGTCGTTATTTCAAAAATTATGTCAAGGTAATTTTCCTTTGGAATGGTTATTCTATGGATAACCTTGTCCTCTGCGAGCGTATGTTTCCAAATGCAGCAAAATTTTATTCGTTGGATGGCAAACAAGATACATTACATCCATTCATCTGCCATTATTTCAAAAATATCTTTTATCTTTGTTCAAGAAGTTATTCAATCTACGAGTTTGCACTACTGTTTTATATCCGAGACATTACTATACAGGCCTTGGAAAATTTATTTATTCCACAAATTTGAATTTTCTATTTTCTATTCCAGAAATTGTTATCGAGGCAAGTCATTTGTTCGCCTCTGTTTTAAGTAACTCATACTATGACTTCTGTATTTTGATCTCTAACTTGAGATAGGCCTTAAAGCCTATAGCTCAGGTGTAATTTGCGGACTCACTTGCCTTTTCTGCCTTCCACAAACTCCGAAGTGGTGAGGTATGGGGATTTGGAAGGCTGTGGGGCTCCTCAGTTGTAATTCTAGGCTAAGTGAATATCCACAAATGTTGCAGAAACGTTTGTCTCATGAAAGAAATGAATTATGTCAGTACTCCTGAATTTTACAATATTCTTTGTTTGTCCACAAAAAGATGCATTCGTTGTGAGGTTTACAACATAATTAAAAAATTAGACCATACCACGATCCAAGCTTTCGTTGTCTCTTTTGTCTGCACTCACATACGACATCCTGGAGTTGAAATCCAAGCTACTTTCTACGCTCAAGTACTGAGCCAAGTCATCATTCTATTTCATCTTTCCAGACAGTTCTAACCAGGAGGAACATATACACCGGTATAGAGTACAGGGACGATCCAACCATCTTTGCATGGGAGTTAATTAATGAACCTCGCTGCATGACTGATCCTTCTGGTGATACACTACAGGTAACTTCTAAATTTGACCTCATTTTAATAGTTATATGTTTGAACAACAGAGCAGTCAATCGATTAGTGAGACCGTTATGAAGTTCATCTAGCAGCTGGTGGTTTCCTCGATCTAATCTCTGCAGTTCAATTGGACTTTACTTGAGAACAAAGTCATCCTATTATGTCATGGATTCTCTTGAGCTTATGAGGCCTCACTTAGACGTCCATAATTAGTTACTTCTCCGTCCCCAAAAAGATCGTCACTTTTTTGTTTTGGAAATCATTTAATCAGTTGTAACACTTGCTAGAAGAATTCGTATACATCTTAATCCCTCCTAGACATATCTACATTTGGCATATGAATTTCCAAAGATGTGGTGTTTTCTTTCCTTTTAGTAAATTTTCAGGGAATCCATATTTGGAAGAGTAGATTCTGCTTACTTGTACATTTACGCGGGTATGCATTAATAGCATTATGCCAATTTTCAGGACTGGATAGAAGAGATGTCAACGTTCGTGAAATCAATTGACCGGAAACATCTACTAACAGTGGGTCTTGAAGGATTCTATGGTCCTAAGAGTCCCAAAAAGACAACTGCCAATCCAGAAATTTGGGCGGCTGATCTTGGATCCGATTTTGTTCGCAACTCTATACTTTCAACTGTTGATTTTGCATCCGTACATGTGTATCCAGACCATTGGTAAGATTTTCTTATGCTTAATTTTGTGAAGATAAATGGAAGACGAAAAAGGGTTAAGATATTCAAGGAGCTGAAAACAAATATATTCGTCAAGTTTAAAGCCAAGATAACTTCAATAAAGCCTCTGTATGTGAGCCAGTTCGAATTTGAGTGATCTTGGATTTCGTTAGTTCAAATGAACTTCTGCCGCAAAAGTATTTTCTGAGTAGTGCTATTAAGAAACCACATAATGCCACATATCAACTCATCAAGGTTTTAGTAGCTCATTGTAGGACTTCTCTTGGAATTTTGTCTGATCAAGCAAAATGTTTCTAGCATTTGGGTTGATTTTCACTCAACTAATAGTTATTATCTCAGAAAGACGTTTTCTTTATTGAACAAAAATGGAATCAAGAAGAAGGGTGCCTTTTTGAGACAATAACTCAACTATTAGTCGAGTGACCATACTTGTTCTTTTTTCCTTATCTTTGTCTGTCGCTTCAAAACAGATTTCATGTGTGTGAGACTCTTTTTTCTGTAGGTTTCACCACAAAAATTTTGAAGAAATGTTGAAATTTGCAACCAAATGGATGCTTTCTCACATTGAAGACGGTGACAAGGAACTGAAAAAGCCCGTCTTGTTCACTGAATTTGGTCTGTCAAATGATAACGATGATTTTGAACCAGCTCAGCGGGATAGATTCCTCAAAATGGTTCTTGATGTCGTATACAAGTCTGCAAAAAGAAACAGGTCTGGGGCAGGATCATTCTTCTGGCAGTTCCTGGTTGAAAAAATGGAACGGTTCAATGACGAATATGGAGTTGTTCCATGGGAGAGTCCATCAACATATCGATTAATTACAGAACAGTCGTGCAGACTGGCCAAAGTTCATGGATTATTCTCAACACAATACGAACACGTAAACAATTTTTGTGCCTCGCAGAGGAACAAATAAACATCTCGCGTTGCTGTTGGAAAGAAAGCTTACAGATTGTGATATTTCTCCAGCATTTTTTATGTTCTTTCTGAAATTCATTTTTAAGAGGAAAGTAGGATATAGTTTTACTCCTTGTAATATTTAAGTTATAGATGTGTACACTTTTCATCAAATGAAACATATTTCTTATCAATGAATAGATCAATCTCATCGAGATCATCGATCTCATACCCACCTAACGTTTTTCAATTTTCTCATGTCCAATTAGTTTAAATATTTTTCAATTGGACTTTGTTTCTTCCAAGTTAGGGAAAATAACTTCCCTGCTAAAAGGGAGGGAAGACATTTTCTTAAATTCTCCTTTTAACCTCCACCCCAGTAAACTCCCCTGACCCTACCCCTCAACATACCACCTCGTAATTGACCCACCATGCCCCTGATCAACTTGGGATGGCCTGATTTAGGAATCAACTTGACCCTAGTCCAACCCTAACTCAAGATATGACGTCCAACTCTAAACCCGACCCATAATATGACTCAATCCCTATTCCAAAACTTGTCTCGGAACTTGATCCAACCTCCAACTTGAGACTTGACCTAGGTATAGGATGGTGTCTGGGTCGAATCTCAGGGGTTGGATTGGATCTCGAGTCTCAGGGTTGGGATCTCAAGCTCAATCTCAATCTCAATCTAATTGTCGAGTCTCAAGTCAATTTTAGGGTTGGATTTTAGGTTAGGTCAAGACCATGTTTGGATCGGTATTGGGGATGGGTCCTGGTTGGCTAAGATCGAGGATCAAGTCATGCACTAAGTGGGGAGCGCGCAAGAGAAGAGGGTTCACAATATTTGCATAGATTACTCGGACAACCCTTTCTCCTCTCTAAGAATACTAGAAAATAATTTTAAAAATTAGTCCTTAATATTTAAAGAAACATTTTCTAGCAAAATATTTTTCATGAAAAAATATTTTTCTTCATATGGCATACGCAATTACTTCCCCGCCCATTAATATGGTCAAAATATAATTTAGTGAATATAATAATTCATGTGCAAACATGATTTTGAAATACAATTCCAATAAAAAAAAATTATTTATGGTCAAATGAGCCCTTAAACCTTAATATATGGATAATTTCGAAAGTTTTAGTCAAATTTGAGTTACTAAATGGTCTATGGGTAAAGCCCAATTACAAGGGTAATTTGGTAATATCGTACCATTGTTGAAACCCTAATCCCTTTTCCGCTTTTCACTATATAAACACGCATTACCCCCTCTCCCTGTCATGCTCACAGGGAGTTCGTCTCTTCGAAAACAGTAATGATCCAAGCTTATTTTTTCTCCTTGTTTTTGTTTTCTGCATTTCCATATGAACAATTCTACTTTTCTTTTTCTTCCATTTAAGAATTTTTAGATTTGGAGAGAAAAGCAAAGAAGTAAAGCAGGGATTGTGTGTATCGTCTTTGTGCTATTATAAATGCACTTAGGTCGAAAGTGTTCTCTGCAAAATCAATTTATTGGGGAAGATGGGCAGTTGTGTTTCATCTCTTCACTGGAAATTTTCAACAATCATTTTCCCCACATTTTTCTTGTCAATTATTTCACATCTGTTGGATTGCATATAACATCTCACATTTAACGACGGGTCTTTTCTTGGTCGAAAATAATCCGCCATATTCATCCATAGACAAAATCAAAATGTTTGATATTACAAAAATTTATTTATGATTTTACAATAAAAAAAATAAATGACCTGGATTTTTGGACAAGAAAAAGATAGAAACCTAGGTGTGTGTATGGATCAGTTTGGCTTTATACATTATTAGTTTGATTTTGTATATTATTAGTTTGATTTATTGATTTTTAAATATATTAAATTAATAAAATTATTTTTATCAGTTTCGATTTATTGGTTTTAATTTTTTAATGGTTTGATTTTTGATATAATGAGAATTTGTATTAATAAAAACAAGATAGAGTACGAGTATTATATAGATAATTAATCATTTAATATTATAAATATTAATATATATAAAGTATTATAGAGTCTTAATTATTAAATTATTAATATTTAATATATTTTTGACAAGGTAAAATAGTAAATTATTATAATGTTATTGGATTATCGGTTTACTCAATAATTCAATAGTAAAAATCAATATCGAATGAATACTTTAATAATTTTTTTTGATTTAAATCATTAAAAATTCTATAATCTAATAATTCAATAACAATAACTCAACAATATTTTTATCAATTTAATTTATTGATTAGTTTGATTTTTGTAGAATCTTGATGAAACCTAGAAAAATGGATTTTGCCTGGGTTTTAAAGACTTTTATAGCAGATTAAATGCACATAATTGTTAATAGAATGTTAATAGTGGGCTAATATTTTCAAGGTGGTTCAATGAAAAGCATCAACCTGTTGTAGGCGATGGGATTTATGAGGATTTATTTTTTGTTGTGAAATTTTTATAAGAGAAGAACAATTATGCCCTAAAATAATGTTTTAGTGAAAATAGTACTAAACAATAATATATTCAGTAAAATTTCACAAGTGGGGTCTAAGGAGGGTAGGATGTATGCAGACCTTACCTTTACCTCGTAGAGGCGAAAATAGTACTAAAATATTGCTTAATACTATCAAGTATTTATATATGTATATATTTATTCTGATAATAGTTCGGTGTTTTCTTCCGAACACCCCATTCTGTAGCGGAGTATGAACACACGACAGCTCACGTTTGATTCCTATCTTCAGGAGCATGAAATCAAACACCCTTGAGACAGAGTACAAAAGTAATGTTTTTATTAAACCATTGCTTCTTCATCCTTAATATCATCAAAATAATTTAATAAAATCAAGAGAGATAGCAACAATTTTTGAGAACAGGGAGCAAGTGAGAGATCGTGAGAGATAGAGAGGCGAGCAATATCTACCTTGAGTTACACAAATCACTAATATTCATATACACAATCTTCCTTTTCTTCTAATTCGCCTCTCATCTCTCTTTCCCTCTCTCCCAATTTGCACACAAATACACTTACTAACTTTAAAAATGAAATGTACATACACAAATACACATTGGAATCACTCCTAAAATAATATACTAGTTTATATCAATTTTTTGTGATATACAAATGAAAAAGTTATTGATACAGTGTATGAATATTGTATCACTCTAAAAATAAATACACAAATATAATTTTTTCTAATGATAGTTGTGACTATTTCTTTTCCGATCCAAAAAAAACAATCTGCTAATAATTGTATCAGTTTTTTCTAATATACATATGTATAATTGGTTATATCAATATGTATCACTTGGAAAGAATTAATAAGAGAAAATTCAATCTTTCATTTAACTAGTTGAACAGCTGAAGTTGTTATGGATCTATTAGACCCTTTAATGCTCTCAACAAAATTGAATGCTTGAAATGACTTTATGTTACACTATAATAAATGCTTCTATCTGAAAAAATTGTGATATGTTTACATATGTCGACCAAATATTTTTTTACACTAAAATATGAAGTTTTGTTTCATCTTTTGGACAATAAATGAGGCTTTGGTGGCTTGCTTTTTGGCCATAAGATTCAATCCCCCACATTCCCCTTCAAACCATCCATTTTTTTCTTCTTAATTGAATTAGTTTTTTAATTTTATTTGTTAATATGTAAACAAATTAGTAGACAAATATTGGGGAGGTGGGGTTATGAGTGAGGGTGGGGTGGTGAGGATTGAAGCTATGAGGTGTGTTGAAAAGTGAGAAGGAGACAATCAATTTGAAATTATCGTATGATTTTTTTTTTCTATTTCTAGCTATTAGGTAAGTTGTTATTTTTTTCGTTTTTCTGAAAAATAACAAAAAAATCTCACAAGTAGAATTTGAAGAAGGTAAAATATTACACAGACCTCATCATTATTTCACAGAGATAGAGTGTCTGTTTCTGAAAGATCCTAGTCTCAAAAAAATTTCAGAAAAAACTTACTTTTTTTAATATATATATATATATATATATATATATCTTGGCTAATCAAATATAAAAAAATTAAAAATATTTTCTACCGAACTCACACTTCATCTTCACGTCTGCTATTCGCTTATTCATTTTTATCTAAATCTTTTATCTTCCTTTTTTGTCCATTACAAATCCCCCAAATCATTAGTCCTCCTCCTCACCTCATGATCCTTCATTTTTGTCCACATTACTTATTATTTTTGGACGAAATTCATCGATATATAACTAAAATTGATATGATTTTTAATTTAAAGACTTTAAAAATAGAAAATCATGCTAATTTTAAATGTCAAGAATGTCAATTTGAAAATCTCATTCTAACATAATCGCAAGTTTTGCCTTTTTTAAAAAGAATTTATATACTCATAATTGTTCAATTTTCTTCTTACATATTTAAACTCATTATTTTGCTTATTATTTAAATCCATAACGAATTCAAACTCATTAAGTCTTCTTTTCCTCTTCCTTCACACTACCTCATTCTTTGTTCAATAATATGAAACATTAAGGGTTGTTTAGTCGGGAACATGTTATTTTAGGATAAGTTATTCCACCATATATATGGAATACTTATTCCATCACTAAGGCAAAAATGACAGGTTAAATAATCTAAGGACTAACTAATACATCAAACCAAACATGGGATAAAATAATCTTACATTTTATCATGAGACAGTTATACCTTATATCTCACACCAAGCGACTCTTTAATATCTTTTCTAATCCATTACATGAGAAGTCAATTCAAAGATACATTATGTGGTGTTTTTAAAGGAGAGCAAGACCTAATTAAGCATACTAATTAATACTACAAGAAAGGTTGCTTTAGTTGAACAAATTAACAAAGCAAGTTTCTATCTATGATTATGTGCAATTTGCTATAATAAATTAAATATAGAAGACCAAGTCATCCACTCATGTGATGTAATCTTTTGTTTAATTTTTCACTTTATAAAAGATATCATTTGATAACGAGTAACTTTATAAAATGATTATAATTTGAACTTAATTATATACTTACATTCATAATGTATTTAATTATAATTAATAGTTACATATTAAAAGGAAAGATACCAACATGGAAAAAAAACTATCAATTTTTTATGATTCATTTGTATGAACGAATATAATTAGATTTCCACATTAATAAACCGTCCATAAATATTCGAATAGTCTAAATTTTTAGTCATAGTTTCACAAATCTGCCGGCATTTTCCTCCATATTATTATATTTACCAAAATTAAATATTAATATTATATTGGATGCCCAAAATATTGATTTTCTTGTCAAAAGTCCACAAACGTCCACAAACATCCACTTGACTCTATATTTTGGAACATATATTCTTTGTTTTTATCAATTTTACTGTTTTAGTATTAACTTAAATATAATAATATTTCCTCAATCCATTTTTATTTGGCACTGTTTTACTTCCTCAAAGTCAATTTAAATATATTTCAAAGCTAAATTGAATTTTTAAAATCTAAAATTTAAATGATTGAAAAAATACTATAAGTTGCAATCTTTCTTATATAAATATGATGAAAAAATATATATCTTAAAATATTGATCAAAATCTATATAGTTTGACCTCAATAAGTGAAACAATGACAAATAAAATTAAACGGAGAGAGTGGTAAATTAAATGTGACACATTGTCTTATCTTCAAAGTCAAGCATTAAATATTCAATCTGCTTCTATTAGAAGAAGAAGAATCAATCAAAGTTTTTCTTTCATAAACAAAAAAAGACAAATTTATCTAATAGTAGTATTGACTTTAAAGTTCGACTAATTTAAATTTATACTGAAAAATTTGATTTTGATGATAATAAATTTTTTTAGTCCGATGTTAATATTGACTTTGAAGAATTCAAATTCATATAAAAAAATTTGCACTTGACACTGATTATGTTTCTAGGATTATGTAAAGTTCTCTTTACATAATCATTAATTCATATAAATAGTTCATCTAATAAATAAATAAATAAATTAGAATTCCCCAATAAAACACAAAAGTCAAAGAATCTTGTTAGGAGTTGGAATAATCATTAATTAAAATCAATAAGATAAGATCGACTTAATTAATTATGTGCTGAAGTATTTGTAATTAAACTGATTTCCTACAAGGTACCAGATTTGAAGCAACTTAATATTTCATTAATAATTTAAATGATCATTTGGACTCTTAATTATTATTTTTTTCTAGTATTAAGTATTAATTATTGGTTAAATGAATGTGATCAAACAATCATATTAGACTATTATTTATTCTTTAATTAAAGAAGCTACGTTTCACGTATGAATATTAATTATTAGATATTCTTTAATTGTATTATTGTTTAAAATTGATATTTTGCGTCAAAAGGAAAATTCCAATGCATTTTCAAAGCTAAAATTCTCCCAACTTTCAAAACTGTGTCAAAGAATTGATTAAAATTTAGCTTTTATTTACAATATCTTTTTTAAAAAAAAAAAATTAACCTAATATAGTAGTCCAACTAATCTCTTAAACAAAAATAACCAACAAATATATAATACATACAATTGATAAGAAAAAAAAACAAAAGAAACTATCAACAAAAATTGTGGTACATGAGTAATAAATACTTTTTTATTTTTAATTAAAATTACGAGAGATTTTGAATTCAAGTCTTATTAGATACATATTACCTTTTCTAACATGATACGGACTTACCTATATATATCATATTTAAAAAATATTTATCATTTGTAGCAATATAATTTTAATACATATATAATTCAATTTTAACACATAATGCAGATTTTTTAATCAAAATATAAGTTTAATATATTTTAAGACACTTATAATATATGTATAGTGTATGCAAAATTACTTTTATACATAATGTTATTCATTTATATTACGTGCATGATTCATTTTTAATATACAGTATAATTTTTTAATCAAAACAATAATAATATATTTTAATACATTTATAATACATATGTAATTTACTTTTAATAAATAATACAACTGATATAAATGATAAATATTATTCATTATAAAAAATATTTTTAAAAATAGTAAATAATTTATAAAAAAGATTCAAAAAGATAAGTATTCCTTATTTTAATTTAAGTTGCAGCTCGTTTTTTCTTTTTTAAATCACTACCTAAAGCCATTTTTGCATGGACAACCTATTTTCTTTAAATTTTGGTTATAGAAAATACACGTCTCAAACTTAAGCTATTATTCAATTATTTATAAAAATATCATCTAATGATTTTATTCTTGGCCTATCTAGAAAAAATAATTAATCTCAATATATCAAAAGTCAAAGAAGCTTCTTTTCAATCACTACCTAATTAAATTGTCAAGAAAAATCCCTACAAGAGTGAGACCAAGTCTTTAATACAAACTTTTATTTTAACCAAAATGATAGACCAATTTAAATATATTATTAGGTCTGAAATTCTCAATTTTATTCGTTGTTTGATTGACTATGATTTTTATAATATATTCCTTTTAGTCGTACATTTTTAGCTCTTTATTTACGTTTATCATTTGACTGATTTTTGCGTATTTCTTAATTTTTTGATTTTACACACCAAAAGGAAAAAAAGATCATATATGATTTTTTTAAAATGTATTTCTCTATTTGCACGCTCTCTTTATTATATTCCTATATTTATGTATCACGAATGATACAAGAGTAAAAAAATACATGCAATTTAAGGTGAATGAATACAACCTAAATGCATGTACGAGAATAAGTGAAATCAGAGCAAATGAATATAAGCGATATAAGTGTGAATAGATACAAGTGATAAAAAAGCTGACTAATACAAGTGGTACAAACCTGAAAAAATATAACTACATGGAGAGAGACAAATGTAGAAATACAAAATACAACGTATATGCACATATAAATATAACAAATACAATCACTTGATACCTAAAGGAAAGATAAAAAATAGAGATAGGTGGAAACAAAGTATACAACCTAAATGCACGTATAAATATAATAAATATAATCACCTGACGATTCAAAAAATATATAGATATAAAAAAAGAGTTAGGAATACAAAAATATATATAGGGTGAGTGGGTATAATCCAACTGAACTATGAATACATTTGCTTAATACTTTAAAAGATATAGAAATACAGAGAAAAGGGTGAAAATACGAAAGAGAGGGGAAGGGGGGTGTGTGTGTGTGAAAATACGAAATGCAATTAGAAAGAGAGAGAGGGAGAGGGGTAAGCAAGAGTCGGAGAGAGAGATTGACACATATAGAGAGAGAAGAGGGAGAGATTGAGGAGAGAGACAATTTTATTTAGTTTTTTTTTGTTTCCTAAGGTATCTCCACATCAGTGCACTACGTAATAGAGAACTGGTCACAAATTTTTTTTTATTTGTCAGACGTGGAGATCGAATCCCCAATCTCTTGCTTAAGGGATGATTCACTATTTTATTTAGTTAAGCATTTCAAACAGTAGACATAAAGGGTAAATATTTAAATTATAGCTATATATACCTAATTATACACTAAAATTAGAGTAATTATTTTTGAAAAATTTAAAATAATACTCATTTTTTAATTTTAAATTTCTAAAAGAACAAAGCACAGTAGTACTTTTATTTATTTTTAAAAAAAGAAAAAAAAACACAGCAATATACTCTTAGTACAATATTAAATTAGGCTAAAATAAAAATATAAATATAATAATTTTTAATAAATTAATAATTTATTCAATAAAAAAATGAGAAACTTACGTAATCTGGCCCATATAAATAAATTATTAATTATAAAATTTTATTTTATTACTCAATCAGTTATTTAATAACTTAATATTAATAAATAATAAATTAATTTTGCAATCGTCTTATGAATTACAATTCGATTTTAAATCGGTATAACTCCATTTCCAAATAGGTGACCAAACGACTGCTCCTCAGTCTCCTCCCCTTAAAGCCTTCACACTAGAAATTAGGTGTTACAGTTATAGAGAGAGAAAAGTTATGTGCTTTTGCCGGCCCCTTTTTCTCTATCTTGTTTCTTGATTATTATTTTCCTTCATTTTATATTATACTTTAAAATTCTGTTGTTTTTATTCTTATCTTCTGCTTATTTTTTCTCCATATAAGCGTGTTGAAGAGTCAACTGCAGCCTAGCAGCTTTTTTAGTTTCTTTTTAAAAACCAATGACCATGTTTTTCGGTTTTCTCAGAACCTGCGCACAGATTTTTTAGAGATCAACTTGTCTAATCAGCAGTTGAGGGTTTTGGGGTTTATCATCTTTCTGATTTTTGACAAGGTATAGTGGAATCTTGATTAATCCTAACTGAATTGTGGTGAAATTGGGGTTTTATTGATTGAATTGTGTATAAAGTTGGAGTCTTTTTTTGGTTTTGTAGTGCATCAAGAATTTGGATTCTTGGTACTTGATTGTTCCTTTTCTGGTAAAAAGTTGGAGTCTTTATAGCAATTGGATTCTTGGTATTTCATACTTGATTAGTTGTAATTTGTGGAAAATTTGGAGTTTTTGGTGTTATTGTTACTGCATCAAGTGTTTATGGGTGGTTGACAGTTCTTTATGCAGTTGAATTTTGCAATGGAAATTTGGAATTGTGTTTGAGTGACTGTTCTGCTGAATTGGGTTTTGATTTTTCCTTGCCTGGATTGGGTTGTTTTGACTTGGGGTTCCATGGTTATGGGGAAAAGATTGAATTTTGCAAAGAGTGGTCTCTGGGGTTAATAGTTTGCAATTGCAAGGAAAGGTTTTGGTTGAGTGATCATGGGTGGTGTTTGTGGAAAACCTTCCTCTCCGGTGCCAAATAGGCGGAATAGACAAAAGAAGAGTGAGTTTACAAAAGGGGCAACTAAGGCATCACGCGTACCACGAGCTGTTTCTTCAAAGAGAGAGGAAAGTTTCAGGGTGAAAGACAAGTTGGAAAATGGTGATGTGAAGCTTGGTTTGATAGATAGGAAGTCTAATGGATCAAGAAAGGTGAGGGATGATCATTATGAACAGATAAAGGAAAAGTTTGGACTCATTGTGAATGGTAGTCCTGTAAATGGAGTCGTCCCAAAAGCCTTGGAAGGGGAGCTAATTGCTGCTGGATGGCCTTCTTGGCTTGTTGCAGTGGCTGGTGAAGCTATTAATGGATGGCTTCCTCGCAGGGCCGATACTTTCGAGAAATTAGACAAGGTACAATTCTGTAGACATTCTTAATGGGTGCTTAATTTGTCAATTTATATTGAACAGAAATGAAAATTCTATGTGACTAGCCTAAATTATAAGGCTTATAACCATGATAATTAATGCTACCTCTCTTCCATTTTATATGGTGGTGTTTGGTTTTGTTTTTTTGTTAAACTTGGGGTAGGAAGGGGAAATGGGAAAGGGGATTACCAGGTAGAGAATCGAAGGTGAAAATTTAGATAGTCAACCAAATGAGCTACTAGATTCCCGGGTGATGTTTGATGGGTTGCAGTTTAAAATTTTAAATTGACTTCTGTATTACTAGTGACAGGAAATTTTTCATGTATTTTAGTTTGATAGAGAAAACATTCAATTGAAAGTTTAAAATTTGGTCTATTAAAGAAGGTTATACCGAACAAAATATATAGTTAAACTTTCTTATGCACTTTACTCAGACACAAAAGTACTCTATGCACTTTAACATTTTTGAAAGTTGCAAAAGTTATATGCAATGACGACAACAAATCCTATATGACCCCCTAGGTGGTCTGGCGAGGGTAGTGTGTATCCTGACATTATCCCTACCTTGCAAAACCTATATGAAATAGCAATAAGAGTGGAATTATGTTAACATTTCAAGATGTCTCAAGATGAAAAATGTCAATAAATTGAGGCAAATGAAATAATTGAGCAATACGAGAAGTTGATTTTGTTTCAAGAAGGCGCTGCAAATCTAGTGATTTCTCAGAGAGACTAGAAACAAGATTGATTAGAGTCAGTCACCTAACATTTTGAATGCTCTATCTTAATTAAAAAAAGAGATTTTATAGGATAAACTACAAGATGGGTGATAATGATGGGATACACACATGAATGCCTGTTATCATCTATCTAATTGATAAACGAATTATTTACTTAGTGTAAAACCAAACTTACGTTAGAGATTAGATATCCTCACTTCTGATTGCTTTCTTTTTCCAATTTCCCATCCTTTATCTTCCCCAAAGTTAGAGCCTTGTGATTTTGTTGCGGTGTTTGCACCTTCTTCAGGGGTCGCATGGGATGGTTACTTTTTGTTATCACCTCAGCTAAATAAAGCTATCGGAAAGTTAAACATAATGGTTCATCAGTACTATACCTACAACCGAAATTAGTGGATCACATCCAACAAATTATGGGAATAGACATGCTAACTATGATATTTTGATTTAGATGGTATAAAATATATCATAGTTAGTTGTGATTCATGTGGCAATATTTTCCTTCCTTTCCTATTTCCTTTAAGGGGTGTTAGTTTTATTTTCCTATGTGTTCAAAAGTTGTCAGTTAATGTTTTTTGGTTATAGTCTGATAGCTTCTCGTTCTTGCAGATCGGCCAAGGGACTTATAGTAGTGTATACAAGGCTCGTGACTTAATTAACAATAAACTTGTTGCACTCAAGAGAGTGAGGTTTGATAATATGGATATTGAAAGTGTCAAATTTATGGCAAGGGAGATAGTCATCTTGCGTAGGCTTGATCATCCAAATATTATCAAATTGGAAGGTTTGGTTGCATCTAGATCATCTTGCAGTTTATACCTTGTTTTTGAGTACATGGAACATGATCTCACTGGACTGGCATCTCTTCCAGATAACAAATTTACTGAACCACAGGTGCTTTTCTTGGGATCCTTCATTATGCCTTATTCCGTAGTTTTATACTATTGAATTAGCTATCTCAGCTTTTCGATCAATTTAGGTAGCTTATTTCTGACTTTATTTTGTTTTTTTATAGATGAAATGCTATATGCATCAACTTCTTAGTGGACTTGATCATTGTCATAGTCGGGGTGTTTTGCATCGGGACATTAAAGGTTCGAATCTTCTAATCGACAACAATGGGATCTTGAAGATTGCAGATTTTGGCTTAGCAACCTTTTTTGATCAGCACCAGAGTGTTCCTTTGACAAGCCGTGTTGTGACTCTTTGGTATCGACCACCTGAGCTCTTACTTGGAGCAAGTCACTATGGAGTCGCTGTAGACTTGTGGAGTACTGGTTGCATACTTGGAGAATTATATGCTGGCAAACCCATTATGCCTGGAAGAACAGAGGTATATAACAGATTATTAATATACTTCTTTTTTAAGTAACTTATCCATGATACTCATTGCTATGTTCTTGTTTTTCCCTCCATTTTGGAGATGTTACTACAATTTGAGAAGTAAATAAGCATCTAGGATTTAAAAATGAGGAAGGCAAGCAGGAGGCGATCTCAGCGTGGTTTGTTTATCATGACTGGTGAACTTATGATTTTCCAATTAGATTAAATTTAGATTGACCTTCACTGAGTTACTGATTTGTGCTTAAGCTCTAATAATAGCAGTTTCTTGTTTTAAAAGAAAACGCCGGAGTCGGAGAGAAAATTTTGGTCTATTTAGGGAAAAAAATAACCGTTTGGGGGGGAGGGGAAGGAGTAACTGAAAATGTAAAGGTTGTAATTGTGCACCTAAGAGAGTGGCTCAATGAAGTGGGTTGAGAACCATAATGTCTTATGTTCTAATCGCAGCAGAGACAAAAACACAAGGTGATTTCTTCCCATATGTCCTAGAATTGGTGGGAGGTGACAGGTATTCTGCGGAATTAGTCAAGGTGCATGAAAGCTGGCCTAGACATCACGGTTATTTAAAAAAAGTAAAAAATGTGAAGGTTATAATTCAAAATCGAGCACCACTTTTTAAAAAGTACCGCACAAAACAACTCAAAACCTAATAGTAGATTGACCAGTGTGATTGAATAGCATCTTACAGTCAAATATCACCACGCCCAGTTGACTGCCTCCATGACCTTATCACATTCATTATTTCTTATTTCATTTTATATTTCTCATCTCTGTTTTTATGTTGATTTTGCCAAAAAGGGTCTGTTAGTTCATGATCGTGTTAGCCTCCTTTAAGTTTGTCCTTCACTGTTAATATGTCCGTGTATTGATTATCTTGTGTTTGGGCACTTATAATGGGCCTGGGAGAGAGCTTCTGAAGCTTCAACTTAGACATTTAACTATTTGTGCATTAACGTTAATAACATAACGTACTTTTTACCTTTTGGTGCTCAAATACTCTTGTTCATCAACTTAAAATTTCTCTCTGCTCTTCTCTAGTGACATTACGCCTGATTAACTTTACTGGTATGTTTTTCCTGTGTTAGGACTTTATTTTTTACATCTTAGATAAATGAACTTTTTTTCTCCTTGTAGGTGGAGCAGCTGCATAAGATTTTTAAGCTTTGTGGTTCACCATCTGATAATTATTGGCAAAAAGAAAAATTACATCATTCAATAGCATTTAAACCATCACATCCTTACAGACGGCGTATTGGGGAAACATTTAAGGATCTTCCTCCGTGTGCTGTGAGGTTGATGGACACATTACTTTCTATAGATCCCAAACTTAGAGGAACAGCTGCCGGTGCTCTTCAGAGTGAGGTATGTTTCTCCCTCCCTGGCATATCAATGCAATTAATCTGACCTCTATTCTGTATAGCACAAGATAATATTCATGTTAGATAGTTACTTCCGATAATGTAACTGATAAGTGTGCACTAGGTGATATCTCGGAAAGATCTGTTTGTATGCCTAAACAAATACTCCATTCATGTTATTTTATCTTGAGATGTTTTGAAGTGACATGAAGTTTAAAAAATGTACATGTTTTGACATACAAGTTAAATATATTGAAATTATTAAAATTGCTTGTACCAACAATTGATCGAGAGTTAGTAAGAGTTCCAGTTGTCCCTTCATCTTTCTCTGTCATATGGTAAAAGTCAGTTTTCGTGTCAAACGGGTCCAAGCCAGTCATGTTAATGTGTAAAATAATGGGGATGCTAGCATTAATTAGTTTCGGAAACAGACTATATTAAATCTTGTTGGGACAGACTAAAAAGAAAAGATTGACACAAAATGTGATGCATGGAGTAGCTTCATGAGCTTTTATGTTGTAAACTTGAAATTTGAAATAAGTAGTAACATAGTTCCGGGTAGTTTGAGGTATCTTTCATTCTAAAGTGAATTCTGAAAGAATCGTCACATGTTGCCCGTCCAAGTCATTCAGTGTCGTCGTTATTTCAAGGTGAATCTCATTAATATTTGCATGATAAAGTTGCCCAACCATTATCCTGATTAAAAATGTTGTACCCATGCAGTTCTTCACCACAAAGCCATTGCCTTGTGATCCTTCAAGTTTGCCAAAGTACCCTCCCAGCAAGGAAATTGATGCAAAACTGCGGGAAGAAGAAGCTCGAAGGTAAATAATATCAAGATGTTCACATTTCCTGTGAGGAACTAAAGCTTTATTTGTTTTACATAACTTTGAGTCTGGTAATGTGAGCTGATGTTTTTCAATTTTATCGAGAAGCTTCTTCGTAGTTATTAAAATGTGTAGAAGTGTACAATAGAAACTTATTTTGTTTCTTCAATTTTGTCAGTTCTTAGAGATGTAACATTTATGTGAAACAAGATTTCCATTTGAAGTGTTGGAGGATATGTGATAATGGTTGCCTGAATTGTTTTCTGCAGGCAAGGAGCTGCAGGAGTAAAGAGCCAATTTGGTGATGGGCATATGAGAGGATCGAAAGAACCTCGAGCTCTTCCAGCACCTGATGCGAATGCCGAGTTGGCAAGGTCAATGCAGGTACTTATGTGGGGCCTGATTGTTTTAGAATTTTGTTGATGCATGTTTAAATGAAGTCAGATCCTAAAGATCAAAGGAAACCAGATAATCATGATTCTTCAATTTTTCCTGTTCTAACTCCAAGAAGTTAATTAGATGGTTAGGGTTCTGCCATGAATTGGGACATTCTTCGATGAAATCACTTTCTTCCCAAACACCTTAAAGCCGCACTTGTAGTTCCCCAAAAATGTATTGTGGAGCGAATGGATGTTGAGGATTTATATAGCCGAGCACTATTACTGTAATTTGAGACATAGTAATTGATGATGTAGAAGATGAATTGCATAAAGATCCACTCTGTTGGCGTAAAGCTTAGCCTTTTTTTCATAGAGATGTACTGATAACCATATTTGTGTGCAAATGCTTTTAATTTACTCGTGTTATCATTTTATATGATCCAGACATGGTCGTTTCAACTAATATTCATACCTTGTAACAGAGGAGGCAGAGCAGTTCAAATCCTAAGAGCCAATCTGAGAAATTCTATCCCTATAAAGAAGCTGCTTCTGGTTTTCCGATTGAGCAACCTAGACCATTACAACCAAGCAGAGAAAAAGGCGGAGATCACTTGGAGAATCATTCAGAGAGATTTTCTCATTCAGGACCTCTAGCTCCAGGATTTGGGTGGAGAAAATCTGGAAAGAAATATGATTATGACATTTCTGTTGGTTCTAATAGAGCCGACTTATCAAAGTTTTCCACCTTAGTAGCATCTAGGTCAGTTGTGGCTGGTGATGCTCAAGATCGATTTGTTGCTTCACAGCTGGAATTTGACCGTCAAGTAGAAAGGCCAGTACGCTTGCTTGTCGAGCATCCAAGGAAGCAGGATTGGAAGCGTCAGATGCAAAACTCTGCTGGTTCTCGTCAATTTGACAGTGGAAGGGCTAGCATTAAAGAACAAGATCTGGTAAGTATTATAAACATCATTACATATCAAATTTTGAGTGTGACAAAGATAATTGAGACAATTTGTTTTTCCCATATTTCACTTACAAGATGATTTTGAAGCTGCTGAATCTTCACTACAGCATACCTAGCTGACCCTTAGATTGTTTCCAGTTTGGTTTCACCATCCAGTATCCGAAACGCACTGGTGACTAATGCATAGATCCATTTTAAGGGGAAAATACTCTTTCTCAGAAATTTCTACATTCGTAGGCTTGAATGCAGAATTCCTGAGTAAGGGTTGAGGGATCCCATCCATCCCACCACATACTTGATGGTCTCTTACATTGTGATTATTATCAATATATACAATTGTTTCTTTCATTATTTTATTCTTCGTTTTTAGTATTACCCGTTGTTTTCTTTGTTTGTAGTTACCATATTATTTGTTGATTATTGCTCGTTCTCTTCTTAAGTGTCTTAGCCTGGCTTGTTCGCTACTGTATTTGCTTTACATACATGATTTTTGATATGCATTACTTGAGTTGATTGTCTATCGAAAACAGTCTCTCTACTATCACAAAGTAGGGGTAACGCTATGTACATATCACCCTCTCCGGACCTCACTTCGTGGGATTACACAGGATATGTTAACACTTGGATATTCAATAAACGCTTGTCTAATATATTAGGCTTGCAGTCAGTAATAACATTTTGGTTCCACATTTGCTTTTTTGTTCTGAAATTCTAATATGATGGGATTCTTATCTAGCTTCTTTTGTCTATGTAGCATGGCCATGGCCATGTTCACAAGGGGAACACAATCCATTTCTCTGGTCCACTACTTGTTCAACCAAATAAAGTGGATCAAATGCTTAAAGAGCATGATCGTCGTATCCAGGAAGCTGCACGACGAGCAAGGCTCGAGAAGGCAAGAGCAGGCAAAGGCCAAGCTCAACCTCAAGGGATGCAAAGAACAACCAATTCTATTTATGTTACTAGTCGGGGATCGCGATAGTCTGGGATTAATATACACAGTTCTATGTACAGTTCTTCTTGAAGTAAATGTTATTTATAGGAAATTCAGTTAAGATGGATATAGCAAATAATAATGTGGTCTGTTACTAGAGTAGATAAAAATTGTTGTTGCACACAATTATTTCTTTTTCTAGTCATTGCTTAATTATATTGACAGCTCCTTACTTTTCAATGGAACTAAAAAATATTGCGACAATATATCCCGTGAAATCCTGCAAGTGGGGATTGTTGTGAACCGAACTGACTCTGTAAGGGTCTATGGGCTAAAAATGGTGAACGAGACTTAGTTATAATTATTGGGTTGAGTCAAGTATTAGAGAGTTTTATTTGGGATCAGGGCCCAATTACCATTCAGTAAATAGGACGAGGAGTTTGAGGAATAGTTAGACAAATTATCTGAAGCTTTGACTATGGTTATCTTTTATTTCCCTTCTCTATTCTAGTATCTCATCTCCTTCTACCCACTTTGTTGCGTTGTTATTCTCTTTCTTAGTTATGGTTACTATCACTTTATTGTTTGAATTCTAAGTTGTAATTTGACTTGAGTGACTAATTGTATTGAAAATTGTTTTGTTACATTCAAAAGGGTAAAGTGTAAAAAAGCCTTATTCTTGCCTCGTGGAGACAGAGAACCTAAAAAAGAAAAAAAAAAAGATGCATTGTGTGGATTAAAGAACTCAAAGTAAATTAATTGAGGAAAAGAAAAACATACAAATGTTTAAAATCAGCAAAATAAAACAAATTGAATTCAAGATAAATAAGCAAAATTGTATCTGTTGAATGTCCAGCACCAGTGGTAGAATAGTCCCCTGCCACGGTAGAGGCCTGGGTTCGATTCCCAGCTAGTGCATTTGTTTGCGGGGATAGCTCAGTTGGGAGAGCGTCAGACTGAAGATCTGAAGGTCGCGTGTTCGATCCACGCTCACCGCAACTATTTTTATTTCGTTGTATAGTTTTTATTTTTTGTTTCTCTATTTTTTAAATATCGTGAATTTTATGCCTCGATGAAACGTTTTTATAGCTACACATATATTATGAAATATTTGAGAATGATCATACGTTTCAAAAATCTTTATTTGTTTTTTTCGAAGTCATGTTTAATCAAACTTAGTCATGTAAACTGAAATGACAAGAGTGTCTAAGGTCAAAAATTTGAATCTTAATATGGTGGAGCAGTGACTATCCCTTCAACCTTAACCAAGGTCTCAGATTTGAGCTGGGTACAGAGTCGCCTTTGTTATGGAGTGTTGTACCTCTAATATGGAATTTTTTGATGCGAATCTGAACTAATCAGACTTCAATATGGTATCCTCTACTTCTAACTCTAAAGTGATTGGGTTTGAGTCAAGAAAGTAAAAAAGTGAAAGCTCAAAGAAAACAAAAAGGTTATGGCTCCATCAGAAAATAAAGATTTTTCCAATCACAAATCAATGAAAAATTATATAAAATATGATTTTCTTACTCATTTTCTATCGAACCTACTCACAAAAAAAATACATACTAGAAAATAATAATTTTAATTTTCTTTTAGCTTTTTTTTTTAATTTTTTTTTATAAATAGATAAGAAGATGAGATCCAAGTGTTTCCCACTCATCTTTAGTTACTTAATCCTAATTACAAGCTTTTAATTATCCAAACCAGTACTTAAACCACTTAGCAAACTATGTCATTATGCTACTGGCTTTTCAGGTGACAAGAGTTATATTAAAAAAAGAAATTTTGGTATATGATTGTACTATATTATTTTTAATTCTGATTTTTGGTTATTATATTATTTGTTTGTTATTGTAGTATCTTTTTGATTATTACTTTTATCATGAAATATCATTATTATATTTCCCTTTCATATCTTTTTTGAAATAATTTACTTGGGCCGAGAGTTTATCAAAAAGATATCAATCTCTCTATTTTTACTAGATAGATAGAGAGATTACGCTCAACATATTAAGCTTTAATTTAGAGTATTAAATAGAGAATATTTCATCAAAGACAAATATATAAAACCTAATTATACTCCACAATAATTACCTTCCGTAATTACAATTGTAACAACATTTGTATAATTTGCACAATACTTGTATACATTTGTATAATTCACTATACAATTCACAATTTTTGTATAGCGTTTGTATATTTTGGTATACAATTCATGCACATCATTTATATAATTTGCTATACAATTTATAATGTTTGTATATCTCGGTATACAATTTTATTCGCACACAATGTTTTCTATAAATCACGCGAATTAAACGAAACTCAAACTATAATTACAATTAGATATTTGTCGAGAGCGATAATTAATTCAAACTATAATTATATTAATTAATATATATTTATTTATTTACATAATTTTTTCTTATTTAATTCATTTTGATCCATTTAAATTCAACCAGAATTGTTCATTTGCAACTCTGAGGATAACCTTATCCACCTTTTCCTTTTCTCTAATTTTTAATATTGTTGCTTTCATAAATGTGAACTTAATGAGGCAACACATAGGATTAAGAGTGACAAATATAATTAAATTTGTTTGATTGCTTCTTATCATCACATTCCACTTAATTAATTTGCCTCTATGATTGTTCTTCATCATCTAAAGCCATTGGGTTTCTTATTGGTTTAAAATCTTGCAACTTGTTTCCCCGCATTTTTTGTTTTTTCCACTTCATAAAAAAAAAGTGTCATTTATTTAATTTCAATAATAATTAATAGTATTGGAAAGTGCTATTTTTTTAATTAATAATAACTTTAGGTGGAAACTTCATAGTTAATTATCTTATAATTTCAACTCTTTTTGATTATCAGGGTTGTTCAAAATCGAACCGAAATCGATTACTCAAATCGAAAAAAAGCTATTTGTTTATCGATAATAGGAGTAGCTTCGATAATGGTTTAAATTTTTTTTGTTATTGGGTTATCGATTCTTAATGGTTTTAGATTTTTTCTTAACATGTTAATCGCTAATTCAATAATAAATAAAATAATTATATTTGTACTACTTGATATATAAAGTCCTTGATAGTTTCATACTTTTATTTCTATTGTCTCAAATTCGTAGTTATTCTACAATGTAATAGTGTTTAATTTTGAGCAAAATGCAATTTGTTAACTCATGTTTATAGTTCATTTGATTTGTCATCTTATTTTAAAGTAATTTTCAATAAAGTAAATTTTTTGTCGAATCTTAACAGTTAAACCAACGACGATCAATAATCTATAAACCAATAACCGATAAGCCAATATATTAATGGTTCTGTAACGGTTTAGCATATCTACAAATTGATAACCGATAAGTCAAACCGACAAACTTTAAAACTGAATCGACCGATATACAGCTCTATCAACTATATATTATGCACATCGTTAACTTTTTCTTGTTATCCTTTCTAACTCTAGGTTTCTTATTAATAAAACTTTCGAAAACAATGTTTTGGTAATTTGAACTACAAATCAATTCCAAATAAATAAAACATAGATAATCTAATTAATGGACAGAAATATTAGCATACAAAACTAGACTAGTCTGCTATAATTCTTGAATGAGTTTTAAGTTGTATTAGTAAGTTGTAAGGTTAGGGAATCTTTTATATTATTGGGTCATCTCAATAATATTTAAGCCCTTTTATGATGTAAGATTTTAAGAAGGGAGTGTCTCCTCTTTATTACAATACTAAAGTACAAAAATCTTGAAATATATCTTATTAATTTATTACAATTAAGAATATGCTAAAAGACAAATAATGGTTTGTGGTGGAGCAGTGACTATCCCTTCAACCTTAACCAAGGTCTCAGATTTGAGCTGGGTACAGAGTCGCCTTTGTTATGGAGTGTTGTACCTCTAATATGGAATTTTTTGATGCGAATCTGAACTAATCAGACTTCAATATGGTTATCGAATGTCGGATGAAAACGAAAGAAAAAAAAAGAGAGAGAATATGCTAAAAGCATTTTATCTAGGTAGGAAAAACTAGAAGCCGCTCACATGGAAGTTTATGCTCCTAAGATACCAGCATCATAATACTATAATTAATTAATTAATGCCACTAAAACCTACTAATTAATTACTACAATGCCAACTGTTGAATGATCATATCATCAAATAAAGTTTAATTTATCAGATGGGCAAGTTGTAATTACACAACATGAGAATCAATAATTAACTAGTAATAGTACTAATGACTTCATATGTATATAGAGTAGGTGAAAGGGAGATTAGCTGGAAAAGTCATTACTCATTTAACCAAATACTATATTATAAGAATATTATGCTTAAACCATTTTTAATTAATTTCATGGAATTAATTAACAACCTAGGGCCCAAGAAAAGAAAAAAAAAAAAAACGAAGCCGTTTATGATACATACTTCTAGTTAATTACTACATTGTGACTGTGTGCGCCAATGTTTTGATGTAACATATAAATGTATATCTAAAAACTAATTAAAATAACAGTAGATAGTACTTTTTTTTTCAAATTATAAAAATCTCTTAAATTTGGTAGAATTCGAATACATCACATACTATGATGTATCTGACGTCATGATACACCACTTACGTGATGTATTTGGATGCATCTGATCAATATATCGTGAAAAGTGATGTGTCTGATGTCCTTATATATCACGTATAGTGATAAAATAGGAGATAATATGAATTTATTTGTAATTTTTTAAAATGATAGGAAATTTTAGAGAATATGATAAAATAAGTTGTGTATTTAGGTAACCTTTTCAAAAAAAAATAAAATACTATCTTAAAATTTTAATTGAAATTTATATTATTTTACTTTAAAAAAATCGTGATAAATTAAAAAAAGCACCCAAAAAAAGTAACAAATAGTACTATTTTATTCAAAAAACACTCCCAATCAAGTTGTTTGATCAACCAATTAAGTTAATTGCACTAATTATTTATGTCTTGACCAATCAAGTTTGGTTTCGTTATGTGTATCTTCCAAAAGCTCTCACACACTCAACAGTGTCACACATTTACTATAAAAATTAAAAAGATTTTCTCTTTGACGTATATGCATTCTCAATATTAAAAAAATTAATTAGCGATGAATAATTTTTGTTATTAAATAATAAATACTATCATTAACTTTATTTATATAACAATGAATTATCTTATTAAATATAATCTACTTATAAATTTACGATGAATTTCATAACTAACTAAACCTAAGGTAGGGACAAATTAAACAGCATATTGCATCGTATATATTTAAAATTGCTGATTAAAGCAACATAACATTACAATGGCGAGGTTTGGATATGCGGGGCTCAAAATATGAAAAGTAAATACATAAAAAAGTCAAACGGAGGTTCAATATCTATTATATAGACATAAAAAAATATGTTTAATTATATATAAACAATACAATTTCTGTCGAAATAAGTTAGGATGAATCCCTTGATCCTACCTGGCTCTGCCCGCATAATAATATTAAATAATAAATATCAGAAGCTACTGTTTCCTATATTTTCCACATTGTCCGAATCTCTCAAGAATAAACTCTTACTATAATAGAAAGGCCCACAATTCTCTATTATCACATATTTCATGTCAAAAACTTTATGCAAAATTTTTGTCCATTATTCGAATAATAATTTGATCAATTCTTTATATATATATATATATAATGTCGTTTTTCGAGAACAAACTCATATAATCAGTAAAAGATATAAAATGAAAAACATGAATATATACTTATATAATGCAAACTAACGAAAATGGAACCTTAAAACAAGTAGAACCAATATTTAATTTATATTTGTAATGGTGGAGTCGATTGTGATCTCAGGAAGGGTTTTAATTAATTAGTACTCCATTGATACATGCAAGTCAAACTTCTGATCAACCTTTCAAGGCCTTATGAAATATGCTTGCATCATTAGTTCTGTATATTGACTTACTACGAAGTTTAAGAAAGTAAAAAAAAAAAAATTTGAATCTAGCAATCTTAAATTACAAATTTCTAAAGATAATTAGTCATTTGCTTATTGTTAATTATATCAACCTTAATCTTCTCAAATCTACGCTAGCTGCAGCAAGTTGCAACTTTAATTTATTTTTACTAATTGTTGTACTTTTAACAGTTGGAAAATATTAATCTTACTTGTATACACAGTCATCTATAGTTGTTAGGTCAAATATTATACACTGTCAACATGCATGTAATACGTTATTTCCTCACTTGAAAAAAGAATATTCTACTGTTTCAAGAAGAATGATCCATCTTTTTATTTTAGTAAAATTTTAATTTTAATTTTTTATGTGGCATTTTTAAGATCACAAAAATTAAAGGACACTTTGGTACATTTGACAATTTTAATTTAGGAGCACGAAATTAAAAAATCTTTTTTATTCTTTTATATTTCATATCAAATCAAATTAAATTTATTTTATTATAGTGGAGGGAGTAATTAAATAAACACATCCCATAATGATCATAACCTGCCAAATTAATATGATGTGAAAATTGATACCAATATATGCGGGGGATAATTCGTCCACCTTGACCAAGTGGGTCCATATGCAACACTTTATAAGAACACAACTCCTTCCTACAAAAATATCATAGGATAAAAAAATACCTAAATATTGAGTGAGGAAATAATTTAAATAGTTTTAGAAAGTACTACTATAGTAAAGATGGCCGGAAAAAAATCTAAATTTCAGATGATCGATCGGAATTTAGATGGTTTTATAAAGAATTCAGATGAATCCGAAAGCAAATATGAGTTGACTTTTGGATTCATAGACGAAGGGATCGAGTTTCAATCATGTGAAAATTCGTTGGAATCGAACATTAGTTATAGTAGCGGAGAGATATTAATGGACGAAGAGGAGGATGGAAATGTTATTATTAATAGTGAAGAGAATAAGACGTTTTGGGCATCACAAGAAGAGCTTCTTAAGGTAAAATGTTTCAAGTATTTACTAGTTTAATTTCGTATCACGTTATTTCAAGATTTCAGATTTATGGCAGGTTCAAAATACAAGGTATATACGTACGTTTTTATATTTGGTACATCTTTCTCAATTACTAAATATTTTGTGTTTATGTTTTTATAGACAACATTGTGTAGGACAACTTCATTTGAATCGAAAGTTAGAAAAGCAACAAAAGATGCTCTAAAAGAATTGAAATTCACAAATATCAATTGTAGCTGCCGGAAAATGATTTCCGATGGTTGTCGGAAATGTATGCAAAGAGAAATCTCCGAACGACTTACAAACGAAGGCTACAATTGCTTCATTTGCAAGTCCAAGTGGAAAAGCTCCCCCAAAATACCTTCAGGTATCGTAAGTGGCAGAATGGTCTTGCTATTACGATCTACTGAGATTCAACATGCTAATTTTGTTATGTTTATTGCTTTTCCTTTTAAAGGTGAATACACATATATGGAAGTGGTGAAAAATGCGAGTTCAAAACAAGGGGAAATGAAGGTGATTATAGAATTAAACTTTCGGGGAGAATTCGAAATGGCACGAGCTAACGAAGGGTATAACCGTCTAGTGGAAATATTGCCGGAAGTATACGTCGGAAAGATCGAAAGGTTTCGAAATTTAATAAAAATACTATGTTGTGCTTCTAAAAAATGTATGAAGGAAAATAAAATGCATATGGCTCCATGGAGGAAGCATGAGTACATGCAAGCTAAGTATCTCGGCTCGACGGAAATTATGTCGGAGACAATTTTTCCGGTGAACAATTTCCGGCGGTTACCAAGGCCAAGTGCTTCAATGCTCACTTTCGATTTGCTTGATAGCTTGACCCCGCCGTCAACGGCGGCAGGGTTACATTGTCCAGCGATTAAAGTTGTTTGATCGGGGGATAAAATTTTGAGCTAATATAGACTATAGTAATAATAATATTAGAATATTCCCATTTTGTCCTTTGAAATTTCGAATTGTTAGTTTCTCCTGTAAACTAGTGATATATATATATATATATATATATATATATATATATATATATATATATATATATAT
>DF359643.1:54757-72459 GCA_000787875.1 Solanum virginianum
ACATATTTTAATAAACTTAAATCTTTAACTTTATCATTTATATTTGAAAATTCTCTTGTTAGTGTTTTGACATATAATTTTCTTGTACCCCTTCCCCCGGATAGTTATTTGATTGTTGAGTTTGAGTTTTTTCTTATAAATATTTGATATTTGGGATATAATGACTTTAGTATTGCTTAACTAAATTACTTTGTTCGTGTAATAATAATTCAAAGTACTATTGCTTAATTGAATCCACATTAGCTTTTTTTGGATTATTCATGTATTAGGTGTTTGTATCTCTTGAGATATGTATGCCCTCAATAAACTTATTACTTTTAAATCAAAAAATAATCAAAAAAATAAACCAAACCAATCCAAACCGACAGTTATATTGGTCAGAGTAACTTAGTAAACTATATGTATCTTGTATTTGTTGTTTTTTGAATCATGAGTATGACAATTTCTTTATTGCTTCATCATTTGAAGGGTACTATTGGTACTAATTCAAACAAGAATTAGGGGATAAGAGATCACGATCAAAGTTTTAAAATATAAATAACTTTTTGCAAAATTAGTTGGATAAACAAACATATACTAGCTAATTAGCTAATATAGCTATAGTTTGAATTAATTGCGGTCGCAGCAAATATCTAACTATAATTACAATTTGAGTTTTGTATAATTCGCGCAATTTATACAAATGTTGTGTGCGAATACAGTTTGAGTTTCATATTATTCGCGCTATTACACGAAAGTTGTGCGTCAATCAAATTGTATAGCGAAATATACAAATATTGCTAATTGTATAGTGAATTATATAAATGTTGTGCACGAATTGTATAGCGACATATACAAAAGCTGTGAATTGTATAGCGAATTATACAAATATTGCGTAAATTTATGAATTATACAAACGCTACTATAACCTATATATAGTTACGAAATATAATTATCCAAACTATAACTATAGAGCATAATTAAAATATTTTAGATTAGCTATATACAAAAATTCCCCAATAACTTATTGACAAAGTTTAAAATGCAATAGTATTATATAAGTTGTTTCTTTCTTCTTTTCTCATAAAAAAAAAAAGAAAAGAAAAGATGAAGACATTTTATCAAACGTCAATAAGGATAATTAGATAATAAATTAATGATGACAGAGAAATGTCATTATCTATTAATCATTCAAAACAGGTGAAAAGTTGAAAAATTAAAATATCAAAAGCTTATTTGATTAAGCTAATGTAAAAGTGATTACAACATTAATAAGATATTATCAAGTGGTACTAATAAAGAAATGGTAGGCTATTAATTGATGTTTATCCATGTTTATGTATTTGGATAATTATAAATTAACTTATAGTTTGGAAAATGACAATATAGAAACTTACAAATAAAATGTCAACATTGACAACAACTAAAAAGTATTGAATTTTATATGACAAGCAAAACACTTAATTAGCTGTTGTAACAAGCTACCAAAAGTACTAAACATTTATTTTTTTTAATTGGAAAACAACAACAATTACATAATCGAAATCAGAATTTCAACTTTATGATTTGAATTTTAGAATAATGACTTCAATTGGTAATAAGTAAGTTCTGGATTCAATTTTTTGTAAAAATTAACTAAAATATTTTTACACAAACACATTATTTTTAAAAACATTTTTTTGAGTTCGATCGAATCTGTATGCATCTAGACTTCTAGCTCCTACCCTTAGTTTACGCCAAACCGTGTAAGGGGAAACTAGAAAGAAAAATGGAGTGTTTTCAAATTGCTTGCATTAGCCCAATATGTAGGCCCAATTCCATTGTTAACAATTTGATAAAGGATTCCACTTGACAATTTGCAAGGTATACATTTTTTGTGAATACACAACAACAATAATATACTTAACATAGTTCCACAGAGTAAGGTCTGATAAGGAGGATAGAATATATGCAGACCTTACGACTATCTCAGAAGTAGAGAGTTGTTTACGATAGACCATTTTTTTGTGAATACACAATGGAGAAAAATAAAACAAAACAAAACAAATTAAAGAACTTGTAGAAGCAATTGCGATTTTGGTCCTACTTCTTTTCCCCTTTAGAAGAGTTGATTGCATCCTTGAAAATGGAATTATAGGCAAACTCAATGCAAGATTTCAACTTGTTTGGATCAACAAAATCTTTCTCCACAACTATTGCAATTCTCAGCGTGTCCACATAACTCATTATCGTCACCGAGAAACTCTGCAAAATAAATACACAAATACCTAATTAAGTACTTTATTAATTATCGTTCAACATTTAATTTTGAACCATCTAGTTTATAATATAGTCAATACATGTATAAATTTTAATAAAAATAATTAGAAAATATAATTAAATCACCTGTGGTGCACCAGTGACAACAAAATATAATCCTTTAATAGGCTGATTAGCCAAAGCCATCTCTTCTACTGGCCCTATCAGATTTGTTAATGCCATACTTGTGTTCTTTAATGTCCCATGAATAAATCTAGCAGTGGCCTGAAATTTAATAATTATTTTCAGCTATTAATAAAAAAAATAAGAAAAAATGAAATGTTATGATAAATAAAAATATTATACCTCCCAATTAAATTTCAAAAGTTTTAGGACCATTTTGGGCATGATTTTTCCCCCTTTTTTTCAAAAGGAAAAATATTCCAACACAATGTTTGGTTTACATTGGAATGATTTTTCATTAGTTTTTTAATATGAAGTACAATTTTCAAGAGAAATTTTTCTTCCCTCATGAAACTTCAATTTTTATATGTCCAAATAGAATTTCAACTTTAAATATTATTTTTCAACTTAAACTTCACATATATACTATTTTTTTTTCAAATATCACCAAATTCATGTCTGAACACCTACCTACTCATACATGAATCATGTTATGACTACATAGTTAATGCTACAGGTTTCGAAAGTTTCACTTTATACTTATAAAGAGGAAAGTATTAAAAAAAATTCTTAAACTTGAGACGAATTATTAATTTCATCCTCGAACTATTGACATTGTTAAAAACACTCGTCTACTTGACTAACTGAACTTTAATACAATCCTAAATTCTTGCCAAGTTATGGGGTGTTTTTAATACTTGTAGTAGATCGAGAGTGTATTTTAGTATAGTTAATCAAGTAGATGAGTGTTTTTAAGACTGTCAATAGTACAAGAATGAAAGTAATAACTTGGGCCAAGTTCAGAAGTGTTTTTAATACTTGTTTCTTTTTATAAATAAAAAAGTCTCAAACATGATTCAAACTAAAGGAGTAAAATGTAGTTACTTGTAATAGATATATAATTAAGTCCTTAATTAATGCAAGATTAATCCTTTTTAAAAGTGTGGAAAAAGAACATACCTCAGGACCTTTTAGCTTCCTCAACAAATCAAGCAATTTGCTAGTAAGCCAAACAGATGCAGAATTCCTTTTCCTGTCTATAAGTTGATGAGCTTTTTTAACAAAGTAAAGAGGATTATTACTTTTATTTTTAGTTAGTTTTGGCAATGAGACAGGCAAAAAAGTGAAATGATTTCCCCATGGCATATCAGCATTAGGCCTTATCATGTCACTAACTGACTTGTAACTTCCACCAAGTGCCCTTGTGTTGAATAAAACCAAAGCACAACATTTTCCATTGCATGTTTCTTTGTTTACTTCTTCCATGTATAATCTTGTTCCATATACAACTATACCTGTTATCACATCATTTATTGTCTGAAAAAGAAAAAAACAAGGGGGTGGGAAGAAGAAAAGGTTAGAAATTGTATCGTTTTGCATCGTTACATGTAACATCAGCAATATGAAGGATAAAGTAATAAGAAAAGTAGGGTATGAGTATAGAGGTACGCCTACTATTAAAAAAAAAGTAGGGTAAAACTACTAAAAGGACACTATTTTACCACTAAATTTCTCGTTGAAAAATGTTGCGTGGCTATTTAATTGAATAGGTGACAAGAGAAAAAAAGTTATGTTTTCATTTGAAAAAATTAAGAAGTTTTCCACTATCTTAGTGGAAATTGTTTTTTCTATTGTACATTCTTCCAGCAAATCGATTTGATGAAAAATGAATGAGAAAATCATGTTCTACGGCACTAACTTCCTGCTGATTTATTGGGGAAAACCATTTTCTTTTCTAGTAGTGAGGATAATTTACGATTGTTAGATAATAGGCAAATACAAAATGAGCAAAAGAAAAAGGTAAAGCTATGATCACCCTAAATCCATCAAATGAAACTTTTTACTATTATATAATGATAGATTTAATAATACGATATAATTTATTTAAACAATAATTAAAATACCTTAGCAACACAGTATATATAATTCAATAATTAAGAGCCATCCAATTAAGTTGTTATTGTAGCTTGTTAAAACATAAATATTAAATAATTATAGATTTAATTTGTTAAAAACATTTTTTTTTCGAAATCCACACATTTAGTGTAGTCTAACATGTTATATAAGAGGCTTGTTTTGCATTCAATTAAGATTTATTATAAAATTTTACTACTAATTACCTTATTAAATATTACACCATCATATATATCAATTAAAAGCCAATTACAAATAATCTTATTCAATAATTTGGTTGCTACCTAAATTGAAAATAACAATAATAACTGAAATTATTATGAATAATGATGTGCAACTTTCATTTCACTACCATATAGACCGGTAGGTTAGACAATTAATGTGATATTTACTGTTTTTCTAGAAAATACCAAATTAGTTTAAACTCCCATTATTGCTTGGATATATGTGTCCAAGAATAAAAAAAATCTCATTATTGCGTGTACATATCTGTTGAGGAATAAAAAAATCTCACATAAGACATGATTGATGAGATGGTCGATTTTATTACAAAGCCTACACAAATCTTTTTTTGTTTTTACCTTAAATTTTGGATTGTAATTTAGGTAATTTGAGATTGAATTTTCTTTGGCGTAAGAGTTTGGAAAAAAAACTATATATAAAAATGAATAAATACTTACCACATTTAAATTGGTCTTAATTTGCTTGAGGCTATCGAGCGAAAATGTTTTGGTAGTCAAAGCAATTGGTCGAAACTCAACTCCATCGTCACCAGAATAAATCGCAGACCGATCATCTTCTACCATAGTGCTCTTCAAAGTACTCCATCCAAAATCATACACCGTATTCACAATTCCTTTAAAAAATCGAGGCACGATTTTAAAATTACTAATGAACCCTTTGTATTTATTCGAATTATTGAAATTTGATTTTTGGCGGGAAGGAAATGTCAGAGGAAGCGAAGGATTATCGACTCTTTGTAAACAGGAAAGAAGGGCTCCCATCAATGAATAACCATCTCCAAGTGAATGATGGAGTTTGAATATTAGATTTCCCGCTGAATTGCTTGTTGGATATTTGAATATGTGAATTTCCCATAGTGGTCGATTTGGCGGGAGTTTCTCCATTGCTAAGTTTGATATATAAGTGGAGAAACACTCATCGTAGAACTCAATTGGTTTTTGAGATGGTAATATTGGAGTTTTAATATGATCTGGGTAGTTTACTTCCACTCGCTTCCATTTCTTTTTTCCTTTGTTGCTCGTGACCTATTCAGAGAAGATAAAAATATATTATCAACAGAGTAAAATTAAATAACGAGATTTAGGGAAGAGAGCAGTATTTCTTCCGTCCAACAATAGTTGTTTATTATTTTTGAAGTTTTTTTCAATGTTCAACATAGTTTAGATCATGAACAACCACAAAAACAAAAACAAGAGAATGACTTTACGTTTTATGATATACTAAAGAGAAGGGAAAAGCTCACCATGATTGATGAAAATCTTGGATTTATAGGCACAAATACATCTCTGAGTAAATTTATGGGAAGTGAATCTTCATATTCAATTGGATTTTTTGCTTCCAACACAGCAAGCACAGCAAGTGATAAATTGGAGCTATTCAAATATTGTGCACTTGGACTTGCTGGCTCAAATAATTCTTCTTCAAATGATATATCCATTTTCTCCATTAATATCTACAATATAATGTCTTAGTTTAGTTTGCATATATGGCATGTAAGAGGTATATATAGAGACACAAGCTAATCAACAAAACGAATAAATAATGACAAAGTTGGAAAAGTCTTCCTTGATTTAATTGCTGCTACTATAAATTTAATTTGTTATGGAGATATTTATTTGCTTTAATTTGATTGGACAAACGTTTGTAAAATGTGTTTAAGTGTTTTTCATACTTTTTTTAAAACTAGAAAAGGGGGCGTAAGACGGTCCAATAAATATGTTTAATTATTTTTATACTCTTATTCGTATGATTAAATTTAAAATATAATATTTTATTCATTTCAATTTATTTGTCCTTATTTTTAGTTTATCC
Source organism: Solanum virginianum (assembly GCA_000787875.1). Lineage (NCBI taxonomy): Eukaryota > Viridiplantae > Streptophyta > Magnoliopsida > Solanales > Solanaceae > Solanum > Solanum virginianum. The sequence continues at coordinate 61,127 of DF359643.1, forward strand.
GGAAAAAAAAATGTCTCTCTCTTTGATTTTTTTTTTTGGTAACTTCTAAAAAGTTTAACTTTTCACATGACATGTTCCCACAAAATTAAAACATATTTTTGATACATTTGAGTCAATAATTTGGCATATCTTTAATTTTAGATCACAAAATTTATCATTTTTTTTAAAAAAAAAAAATTGTCAAATTAAATAGGAGCATTCATTAAAAGGAAGACAATATTTAATTGGGTTGAAAAATTTTAATCAAGCACGAGCTCAACATATGTTATTTTTTTATCTCAATTTGTTATTATTGTTTTAATTATTGCGACTTATAGTATATTTTATGTTACACATGTAAAATTTGAGAGTCAATATATAAGAATTTTCTGTAATTTTTTTTAAAATTATTACTGGTTGTAATTTATAGTATGTTTTACATAAATTTAAAATAATGTATGTTCCTCTCATTGTTCCAATTTATGTGATATGACAAAATTCAAGAATTAAAGTTTTAAATTGACTTATTGTGACCTATAGTATTTTTTTACATTTCAAATAATACATATGAACTTTTTAATTAATATAATATTCTTTTTAGAAGTAATTTTTTACACAAATATAATCATTGAAAGATATTAAAATACCTATTTAATTTTATTTGTCCAGTTTAAAAAAATTAATTAGGGTGGTATAATAAAATCATAATTGAAGCAACTAGAAAAGAATTATTTATTAGAGATAATATTGTAAACTTATAGTTGGAGCAGCTAAAAAAATATTTATAATCAAAAAACTGAAGCAAATATATCAATAAGTAACTATCTTACAAAAAAAATTCATAAAATATTTTTATTGGCCCTATATAATAAAAAGGAAGAAGCAAAGCAGCTCAGCAAACATATTGACAGAAAGTTGCCTATTTTTACATTTTTTAATATTATTTTTAAAAAAAATATGAGAGCTGCCTGTTTTCATATTTTTCATATTGTTTTAAATAAATATTTATGTCAGAGAAAAAACGACAAAGAAACCCCCACCTTATATATATGTGCTAGATAATTCTGGAATTTTGCTATAACATTTATTATATAAAAATAATGAATATTTTTTAATGGAAAAATTCATGTTCACACAATAATAACATATTCATTAAAATTTCATAAGTAGAATTAGAAAAGAAAATGTATGCAAATTTCATCATATCTCATAGAAATGAAGAATTTTTTTAAAAAATAAATAAATATAGGCTCAAATTATACATCTCAAAGCAATTTTAAAAAATATATAAAAATTAAAAAAAAACAAAATAATGTGATATAAAAAGTAACATATAACATACCACGAAAAAAAAAAACAAAATAACAATGAAATGATGCATTCAGCAACTGAATCACAAATGTCATAACAACAATTGAAAAATACCCTCTCTGTTTCATATTAAGTGAATTATTGAGTTATTTCATACATATTAAGAAGAAGAAAATAAAGATAAAATTTAATCATGTTTTTCCATTTTTACCCTTTTCAAACTCCACACACTCGTTTAATGCATCATTTATTTTTTATACACAATTCAACCTTGGAAACTTAATTAATGGATGGTAAAATTGAAAAAAAAAATTAATACATATCTTGAAAAGTGAATAATTCACTTATTTTAAAATATTAAAAAATTTTAACAATTAACTTAATATGAAACAAAGGAGTAAGAAACTATAAGAATAATTCTTATGCTAGAAACGCGAAACAACACTTAACTATCAAGCAACTGTTAGTATCTAACATAATTAATATATCTAATTAATACAGCTAATAACTTTCAAGTTCAAGTAATCTTTTCAAATTTCAAACAAAATATTGCCAATCATCTACATTATAATTACTTCTGATGATATAATATCTATAGACTATGGTCATGCTACTAATCTACTATACACATTGCTTGGCCTATAGAAGCGTGATTTTAAATTTATGTATTTTAAATTTTAATGCAAACGAAAACAAATATTAATAAGTGGATTCTCAATGATATATGTATGTGCGCATGCGTGTTTACTGAATTTTTAAATATAACATATTATTTAAATAAAGTTACGAAGTCAGGTCAAATCTTATTTGTGCTTTTGCCTTCGCCCTTGTTGTTCCCTATGTTTATCGACAAATACTTACTCATAACGATGATTACATTCGACCAATCACATCGATGATTACGTCCGACCAATCACTTTTAGTAAACACATAGTGTGAATAAGTTTTATTTGATGGAGTGTGCAAAAGTCTTTCGTGAATTAGACTCTATATTTTGAATTGAGACTCTTCATCTTCCAAGAGTAATTAAATGCAATAAGGACTCTGGGACTATTCTTGTGGGCTAGATAAAGCTGAAGTATTGCACAAGTATCCTTTTTTTTTTCATATCCTATTCAATTTTGGCTGCAAAATTTTGAAATATGGGGTACAATTATTACAAAAAGATTAACAATGTGAAACTAATTAATCAAGACCAAGTTAGGTACCATCAAAGGATGTGGTGCAACGAATGGGGTTGCTCCTTTCTTAATCAGATGTCTCGGGTTTGAGAGAATAAAAAAATCCTTGATAGAGAGTGCTTCCTTTCAAATGAAGCTCTACGCGGCACGAATCCAAATAAAATTGAGCTTTAATCTGAATATCAAACATCACGTGAAAAATTATTTAAAAAAAAAAAAAGTTAGGTGGGTGATGGTTGATTGATTACAAAGTATGCCCAAAATTATGTGATACGTGGATACTAGTTCTTCCCATATTTCCCATGGCTATACTTATGCTACAAGATTAACAGTGCCCCGCGAAAATGAAAGTTCGAGAACTAAGATATTATTTCATTTTACTTGTCAAATATATTAAAAAATACTATTAATTTATTTTGTACTTGTTTAGTACACTGATTCTCTTTCATTCCGTTAAGTTATTTTTGAACCAGACCTCATGCTTGCCCTAGCGAGAAAAGGGATTGGACGGACCTTGCTATTAAGGGTAAAAAAAAGACATGGTTGCTTTCTTTCCTGGGAATGACTAGATCTACGATCACACTTCAATGAGCTAGTGAGCCTCAACCTAGACATTGAACTCCTAGCTCATATAATCAAAAGATAATTAATTATCTTTTTAAAATTTTATCATTATTATTAATTATTTAGAATTAAAAGGCACATATATAGATAAAAAAAATTAATTTTTTATAAGAGATATATTAGTCAAATAACATCTCTAATTAATTTTTTTCCTTAAGAATGATGTCAAATCTTATAATTAATGACAACTAAAATGAGACAGAGGGGGTAATTTGGATAAGTAAAATTACACATTACTCTCTCCGTCCCACTTTAACTTTGTTTGTGAGGCAGTGCACATATATTAAAAAAACATTCAAAGACAAAATTTAAGTCATATTTTTTACTATTGCCTTTTGTGCAGTAATAAATATGTAGTGTAATTTATTTCATCGAAAATATAAAACTTCAATAAATGAAAAAACAAATATGAAAAAGTTTCAAACATTTATTTTAAACTTCAAACAATTCAATTATTTTCGTCATCGAAAAAAATCACAAAAATTAAGTTAATTTGGGAGGAAGAGAGTAGTTAAATTCTTATGCAATAAGTTATAGTGAATGTCAAGATTTCAATCACAAGCGTTGTAATTTTGTCCTAATTTGTGGCCAAATTGCTGATTATATTGTTAAAGCAAAGTCTTGTTGAATATCAAATAAAAAATACTGTCAAAAATTTACCCGCAATTCTGATCTTTCTTTTATGAATTGAAAAATGTAATTTCTCTTCATCAAATAATTATTTACCTAGACAACAAGTTTAATTGCGTTCAAATTAATTATAAGATGACTTTCCAAATTTGTTCTAAATATAAAAGATTAACTTAAGAAATCTCCTTTATATTATTTGACCCTTATTGATTTGGCACATCGCTTAAGATGATTTTAAGTAAATATGTATTTTATCAAATTACTATATTATATAGTTATTTAATATTAATGATAGTATAAAAAAATATCTCGTAATTTGTTTAAATAAATAAATAAAATAAAACATCTAATATTTTTATATGGATAAGCAAAAATTGGAGGGACATACACCACTACTAGATGTAATCAATCAACTTCTTCTTAATTATTTCGTTACGAAATCGCTTTACATGTAAAATTCAACCTTATAATTAACACTGATATTGACATCTATCTTGTCTATAAGAAAATTTCAATATATTGATATGAATGAGTCAAAATTGACATTTCATAATATAGAGTTTATTATAAGAAACATAAAAATATGTTATAGTATGTATTTTGTATATAATGTCTGTGTTACTGTATCATCATTGATATACTGGACATACAAATAATATACATCTGACATATAAAAGACATATTTTATTCGTTCTATTTCATGTGGTACCTTTTGACTTAACGCGGTGTTTAAGGAAAAAAGACATTTTTAAAATTTATCTTCTAAAATCATTCTTAAATATTTGTGTGGCTGAGAATCATCTCGTTAAGGGTAAATGGAGAATTTTAAGGTTAAATTATTGAAAATTTTTTAAAAAGAGCAAATATTTGAAACATAATAAGACAAAAAATAGCTATAGTTTGCTAAAATTATGATTTATAGCTACATATTATAGGAAAGAGACGAGCGAGATCAAGAGAGAGTCAAGAGAGGCAGATTGTATATGTATATTTGTCAAATTATATGTGTAGATCTGTCAAATAATTATATATATATATATATATATATATGTGTGTGTGTGTGTGTGTGTGTGTGTGTGTGTGTGTGTGTGTGTATATATTTGTATATCTGACAAGTGAGATTGGGAGAGGGATGAGAGAGGCAAGCGAGAGAGGGTAGATAGTGGCGAGAGGCGAATTGTATATATATATCTGTTGAATTGAATATGTATATGTGCCAAATAATTGTATATATGCAACTGGTGTATATATGTATTTAAATATCTGGCAAGAGATTAGTGAGAGAGGAGAGAAGCAAATGACTAGAGAGTACAAGAGAGAAAAGAGAAATTAATAATAAAACTCTAACATAGCTATAAATTCTAAATTTTTTTCAAACTATAGTGGTATAATGTAAATACATGTCGCATATATTTGCGTAGTTAAATAATTTACCCTAAATTATTTCTAATTAGAGTAAGTGACATTCTTTTTTAAATGGACAAAAAAAAATTGTCATATAAAACAGGACATACAGAGTATAATTTATTGTTCTCGCTCTTTGAGTTTCAATCTAAAAATTACAATGAAAATCACGTCTAATCTTCTGAATTATTAGCAACAACTTCAATCCAAATTAACAACAATTTTTTTAGGCTCTTTAAAGATCGTTTAGGAGTCTGCATCTTTAGGTGTATTTGGTGAGAAAGAGAGAAGGATAGAAAATATGGAAGAAAACTTTTAAAAATGAATATAGTTTGGGCATAATTAGAGATTTATGAGTATAATTTACTTAATTATGGTTCATATCTATAGCTAGAAAGATGAGAGACGAGTAGATGTGATTTTCATTGAACAAGTACTACATGCATGTGTCTTATGTGGCAATTGACAATTCGCGTAAGATGTCCTCAACCTGATTTGTATATGTCACATAAAATGTGTGTGTCTATATATTCAACTTGTATAAATTTTAATGTCTATTTGTTCACACTAAGGTTTGGATGGCGTAGATGTTAGATGATGTCAACATATAGAACATATTTATATAATATTCCTTTAAAAATAATAGCAAGTATGTCGCATAACACTCCCTCCATCTCATATTAGCTATTCACAATATTAAAAATAGTTATATCAAATTACTTGTCCATTTACAAAAGATAAATTGAAATTATTTATATTTTCCTCATTTTATACCTTTACAGTTATTTTTTTTCGAAAGTGTAAACAAATTTATAAAGTTCAAGAAAGGACAAATTAGTAAAATGTCCTTTTTATTTATGACTTTTTTAATACTCTATTTGGATTATTAGTATATATTATTTCATAATGTATTGTATCGTATCTTATCATATTGTATTGTTATAATGGATATAAATTTGAATTGATTCTATTATTTTCCATTGTTACAAAATCTTATATATCAATAATATGAAGTATAAACCTATGGGAAAATTAGGGTAGGATAAAGTGGGATTATTAAATAGTAACTAAGAATAAAAAGATAAAAGAAAAAAATCAGGTAACGATATGATTACACCAAATTAATTGTTAAATAAAATAAATTTTTTGTTTGTTGTCTAACGATGGATTTTAATAATATGATATGATACAATACAATTTAAGCGATAATCAAGACAAATATTATATCTAAACTGGTAACACAATACGATATAATAGGTAACAACCATCCAAGCACTTTGAATATATAAAGACAACTAATATAAAACGGAGAAATATTAATAAAGAAAGATATTTTGACATAAAACTAAAAGTCCTTAATCATAGCAACGAAGTAGCAAGACCCGCTCATTTTCAAAACAAAATTAAAGTATATTTTACACCTATCTTACTACAAATATATGACTCATTTTTTTCCATTTAAAATTAAAAAAAAATCTCCCTAGGTTTTCAAGAAATCACCATTAATAATCACACCAACACAAACACTCACTCTAGTAAGCATGAAGCTTCTATTATACATGAGTTTCTTATTGATGATTATTGTTCCTAAATCATCATCATCGTCATCACATTATTACAATGATGATAAATATAATTACTACAGCAATTTTGGTGATGATATTTCAAGCATCTATGTTGAATCCTCCAATACTGCACGAAGAATATTGCAAGACGAGAATAATACTAAGTATGTGAGCTATGCAGCACTTTCTGCGGATAGTATTCCATGTAACATACGAGGGGCTTCTTACTACAATTGCAATTCCGACCAGAAGATTAATCCCTACCGTCGTGGTTGTACTCAAATTACTCGATGTGCTAGGACTAATTCTTGAATTTATTTTAGTTTTAGTTTAATTAACTACATATTTTTTCTTGAGGCGTAATAATTGTTGTTAGAACAATTTCATTTGGCTGCTATTAATTGGAAGATAATGTAATTTGTTGGAGAGTAATTACTATTTCTGGGTGAATCATATATTTATTGGTAAATACCTAATGTAGACATCAATAATTATTTCCTTCTTTTTGTGGCATTTATAATATAACAAGATTTTACATGATTTAAAAAAAAAATATTATGAGTATAATTTTTAAATTGATTATATGCTCCATTTTAGTTTCTCTACTTCTTCCCTTTACACGTCTTTTAAAAAATCATAAATAAAAAGAGTATAATTTTTACCAAATTATTCTATTAAAAGACTTTTTGAGAATTTTACAAACTTGTTTACACTTTCAAAAAGATTTAATTGTATAGATAAAATGTATCTTGATTTTGTAAATTGATACATAATTTTAAACAACTATTTTATAATAAAATAGACTATTTTTTGAAATATATTTAACTTAAATGACAACTAAAAGAAAGGGTGAAAGGAAAAAAATCATAATTTAGCAAAAACAACATCACGAAACTACGAAAAATAGATCTATAGAGTTGTAGTTTGACTATAATTAATTCTCTCCTAATGGTTTAAATTATTTTCACTATCCCATATTAGTTTCTCTACTTTTCTCTCTTTACAAACTTCTTAAAAAATTATAAATAAATAAAATACTAGTTTTACTAAGTTTACAAACTTATTGCATTTTCAAAAAGAATTAATTAGAACAATAAAATATATTTTAATTTTATAAATTGATAAATAACTTAAAACAATTATTTTTAGCAAGATGAACCATTAATATAAAATCAATATTCTTTTCGCCTTATTTTATGTGGTCTGGTGTTTAGAAAATATAGAAAACTTTTAAAATTTGTGATCTAAAATCATTTCATTAAAAGTAAAGAAAAAATTAAAAGTAAATTAGACGGAGGGAGCTGTCAGTCATCTTCCAAATTTTACAACTTTCCCCTGGATCACTTGCTAGATCATCATTGTTGTAGACTGTTTTTTATTTTAAAAAATTCTTGAATTTCTTTCTCTTCATAAAGTATAAACTCCAACAGCCAACATCATCCTATATGTATCTCAGCTCTTATATATATATATATATATATTGTTATCCCGAAAAATGTTCGACTCTTTCCGAAAATCCTGATTCGACGCCCAATTGATTTGAACACGAACCAAATTCCCGAAAATTGAAGAAAAAGACAGAGTCGCCGCCTAATTTTAAGATTATGGGTAAGGGCTCAATTTCCACTTTGAGAAGAAATTAATCACTCAAAATGGCCGCTAACATGCGGTCAACCGACGATTAGAAAGTTTGACTAACTTTTTAAAATGTGTTTGACTCAATTTTGAAAAGTATTGACTTAATTTGAAAAATATTGATTTAATTTGAAAGAATTTGACTGGACTTGAAACAACTGATTAAACTCCAAATTGATTAAATTAAAAAAAATATTTGATTAAACTTGAAAATATCTGATTAAACTTAAAAATATTAATTAAGCTTAAAAGATATTAATTAAACTCGACCTATTTCTTTTTAGAAAGTTTTCTCTTTATAGAAATAATTCTAACGCTAAAAAAACATTAAAGATGGAAATTAACATAAATGACTAACAAAGCTGGGGGAAATTAATTAGATTAATAACAATTTGTTAGTATTCAAACAAATACAAATAAAATACTTAAGATAAAAAGGAAGAAGAAAACTTAAGAGTTTTGGGCCTTTAACCCATTTGGATTTCTGCTGCAACTCTTTTGGGCCTCTTTAGCCCATTTTTTGAATATACACTTAGTGTATGTTTTAGTATATCGATTCGTATCAAGCTGCTTTTGTCTTTCAAAACCTGTGCGATGGCATCCATGTCGGGCTGACTCGAAGGAGAGGTAGTTTGGGCCTTAATGGCCCAAGGAAATGCAAGATGGGGGGGAGAGCCCACCATAGACTTAAGAGAGATTTCACATGCAACAGAGAAGTAAAACACGTAAGTAGCAAACCCAAACAAAACTTCACTATTGAGCATCAACAGGCTACTGGAAGCAGTAGTTAAAACTAAGCAAATGGTAATACATTATATCCCAACAATGCTAAAGAATGAACAAATAATTTGAAATAAATGGGCAGGGGTAAACTTGGACTGGAAGCAGCTACTTGATACCAAAGCATATAGATAATTCGATGTGAACGAGACTAGCAAGGAATAATAATGAAATGATAAGTGACAGTCGCACTTAAGGTTTAAGACAGCAGGCTCCCTTTGTTAGCAATACAAGTTAAAACCAATAAATAGACTTCTCCTCAATCTACTCTACGACAGCATATCAACTTGGTTCAAATAATAGACAATTCTCGAAAACAAAGAAGTATGGACAGAGAGTACGAATATACTTTATACATTTTGACAAAACTTCAGACCTTAGATAGAAGACACAAGAAACAGATCTGGACAGATACATAGTGGAGACCGATCTCATCTCATATGGCGGATACTAATTATAAGAGAAAAAGTAATGGCCATCTATCGGTGGCCGATTTCAAGTGGAGGAATTTAATCAGATTTTAAGTCAGGAAAACTTATAATTTGAACATATCTCGAAATGAATGCTCAATGGCATGCGAGACTATTGTGAACTAAGACAAAGCAACGATGGAAACAATACATAGTGTCCCAGATTAATTTTTCATATCTCAGGCAGCACACAAAGTATAAATGCAACAGGTACGAGCTCATCTAATCATTTAGAATGCAGTGATCTAAGGAGCTAGACTTGAGCAAATATATGCATTCGCGACCCTTGACCAGATAAGAGAAGATCATATATATGGACAGTCACCATATGCTAGCACTTAACAAGATAAGAGATGCTCACATACATTAACAAATGTTTTAATAGCAAAGTATCTCCTAGACAATTAATACATATGGACAGTTATCATATATGAGCGGTCACCAAATACAGGACAGATATTCAGGGTATACAACTGGCTAATTCTAGTTGTTTAGTGTAAAATGGGAGATTTGATTGATGTATGTGGTATAACGACTCGTAAGACAGTGGAGATACCTGGAATGATCACAAAGCAAATTACAAACTAGATAACACCATACTTAATCAGTAGACAACAAACCCAAGAGATGAAATAGAGACATTCATAACAGACTACAAACGACAGCTAAGAGGACTTGAACTTGGGTGTATAGATTCAATCCACAAAGGCTAGACTCCCTCATGTTGGCATTGTAAAAGTAAACCAGAAGAGCTAGACAAACAACATGACTCAATCCACACTAATGGGCTATATTTATGACTGTAACTGATAGATGTGAGACTGATAACAAAGAAAGGAGAATGGCTGATAATAAAGAAAGGGGCACGGCATGCTGACATATACATATCAAAGAAGAAGAAAAGCACACATTAAATCTTCACAATGGGCCCAAGTAAGTATGAGTCACAAAAGCTTGAGAAGTTGATCACAATATTAGAAAAAAAAAAACATGAACGGGATGAGATCATCATAAATTTTGACTGTACAGTGGGCTAATACCCAATATAGTGACTAAGAGATTCAGTTATAGAAGAGAAAGGAGCATGAATGATACATGTAAATGTCTAGACAAGATTCAAATGGGATCATAGATTTGAATGCACAATGAATGAGAAGAACATGTAACAGTGATGAACAAAATAAGAGAAGATTCACATGCTTCCACACACAACCTGAGCAGAGCACATCCAATAGAGCTAAACAGTGATGTCTACCTAATCACATCTTAAAGTTATATTATCTTTTATAAGGAAAACTTGAGAGCAAATGATTAACATTCAAAAGAGAACAGCAGTCCCAGAGCATGAAGTCAGTAGTCGAACAAAAATGAGAAGATAGAGATAATACAACCTAGGCTTAAAAAGTAAAAGGGATAAACAGGGCAGCATAACAATAACTTAGGACTTTGAGGCTTGAAAGCAGATGAGGAAACAAAGAGTAGGGATAGGAACAATAATGAACTTTCAAAAGTACAAGGGATGGACAATGAGGAAGTAAAGATGACATTAAAAAAATGAGCTTGTTCCAACACTGATATTATGAATAGAAATCAAAGGGAATTTACTAAAGTATCCAGTGATTTAAACAGATCATAAACAATATGCAACAATGAAATAGAGATAGACCAACATTTTATACCATGATATTTAACAGTTTTTTTTAATCTTTTTAGCAGATTTAAAGAAACTAGAACTGTGTGTTTATTTTCAGCAT